>JAQFVV010007648.1:0-68998 GCA_028023455.1 Epiperipatus broadwayi
TATATATAAATTGTTGTGCCAATATCCCAGAGGATACTACCTCAATGGCATAAGAACACTACCCCCCTTATTACTATCTCAAATAAATAAACTTATAGTATTCTTATGACTTTAATAAATCCTACTCATCAAGATTAAACTAATAATTAAATCTTAATCTTTTTATTTATAATAATTCAGCTCAATAAAATTTCAGGTTCATAAAACTATTCTAAGTTAAATAAAAATCACTGTAGTAAAACATGAGAAGGGATTTTTATGTCATACTCTACTACACTTAAACTAATGATAACAAATAATAATAATAATAATAATAATAATAATAATAATAATAATAATAATAATAATAATAATAATAATAATAATAATAATAATAATAATAATAATAATAATAATAATAATAATAATAATAATAATAATAATAATAATAATAATAATAATAATAATAATAATATTCTTCTTCTTCTTCTTCATTGGATGGATTAACTTTTATATATCTTTTTTCTTTATTATAATTTTTATTACCATAGTAAAATAATAAATACGATATAATCTTTATCTTCGTATAATAATGTACAGAAATGTGGTATCATTTATAATCTGACAAATATAGGTGTGTGGCAAAAGATAGCATATCATTAAATGTACCATTATGATAACTAATTTGTTACAATAATATAATGTAAAAATATGCATGCTTAATTAAATGAATACCAAGAAAATATTCAAATTCTTAAAATAATTCTTTATTTATCTTTGTGCAAAAATTTTATGTTTGTCTCTATTATTCTGGGTGTATTGTGTGGTCTCATGCAGTATAATGGGAGAAATGAAAACAGTCTATGACACACACATTTTGAAAAAAACAAATTTAACAAAGTTTATTATTAACAATAAAATAAAATAAACAATTTATTTACAGTATTTACCTAGGATATTTTCACTTTACAACGTTCTGCATTTTATATTACTTATTTATTAAAACAATCTAGAATTTTATGTCTTTATTCTGACGTAAAACAATAATAATAAAATAATACCATTTTATTTATCTCTTTCTAATTAAACTTATGATAAATTACATTTATTTATTTTTATTAAAAATTATATCCTATCCTTAAATATTATTTAATTATACCTTTCTTTCTAAAAAAACATCCGTAGAAACATAATAAGGAAAACATAAAAATAACATTATCGTGAGTATGGATCTTTTAAAAAAATAAACAATTTTCATTGCAATGTTAAAAATGTCACATAAAATATCTATCTAATAATTTATTACTAGATTTTGTGGATATCTTTGTTTACTACACTATGTTTATTAAATATAACATATTCCCATTTAATATTACTTTAATACTATATAGTTGTAATTACCGATATATTCCCTATTATTTAATAATTACAAAATTATACCTATGCTTATTATTTATATTGTTTTACTTTATAACTCATTTTCTTTTAGAATATGCAATACTTATTTTAAAACAAAATAAAGCATTTAAAAGTTATTTAACATTTTAAAGAACAACTTTGTTTTATATACTTTATTCTTGAAATTTTATTTTATTTCCAAAACAAATCCAAAAACTTATTTTATGATTCTTTTCCCTTTTAGGATCCATTGGATTTTCAATTCCAATTTATATAAATTCTACTTCTTCTAAGTAAATGAACTTATCTCATTCAAATGATAGCATATCTTAAACTCTAAATTATCTATTATTTCTTTTCAAACATATTGTACAGAATGATGTAGTTATATTAGAAATCTAGATAGTGAATAGATGTATAGGATCTAGGGAAGAAAAACTCGAGTATAACTCATAAAATATATCAAAAAATATCATGGCACAGTGTATCTATAAGAAATAGAGGCCTGACCTATTTTGCCCAAAGACCTCCAATACTATTAATGATGTCAAGCTATTCCTTCAGCTTTATTAAAACATCAATACTTAAAGAAAAATAGACACTGTCCAAAATAAATATATCAGTTACAGGGCAACTGTTAGCTGTACTTAATATCCATGAAGATTATAAAATATTATTCCTATTCCCTCATCATATCCTATTATAACATCATCTTGGGTTCATGTTTATAATACTACTACCAAGCCACTATCTTATCATTATTTCCTAAAAGATTTATCACATCTTACATTGACAAAATAACTATCTTGCATATTCAAAACAATAAACAAAATTCATTTATAATTAGAGCGATCTCACTGATCCACAAGAAAAGTTTGCTTACTTCTTTATTCTATATTCTAAACCTTATACAAACTAATCATATAAATACTTTGAACATCCAATAATATGAAAGTTTTTAAAAGAATCACATAAATATTTATTATCATGTTGGGTTATATTACTAGTATAAAATTATAGTATGCATATTCTCAAAATAAATCTTAATCTCATAATGTTTAAAGTGTTGTACAAAATGCATTTACATATAATTAAAACATTTATACTTCCATTCATTATAATTCATAGGCAATCTAAAAAGAAAACAAAATATACATCATAAAATATCAATATTCATTAACTATTACCAAATGATATTATCTGGTCATCACTTTTTGCAATCTTCTTCTCCATCCACTAGATATAGCATTGCATACATAAAAATACATCCATACTTTTACTTAAATGTTCTTATTTAAACTATTAAATTATTATATTATAGGATTATAATATTATCAATAGATTAATGTTCATGTTCCTACTCTTATAAACTAGAAAATTTACATTTAAAATAAATAGTAATAAATGAAAATCATATTTACTTAAACTTCAGCTGAAACAAATGTTTCTTTTTATAAGTCCAAATATTTCCATTTTCTTTTTCAAAAGTTTTTTTTTAAAAAAATGTTCACTTCAAGAGTAATTCTACAACCTCCACCATTGCTATGAAGATGAATAAGACAATACATTTCCTGCAGTAAGTGCCGTCCAAACTTCTGGCACAAAAATCTCAGGTTTTAAAAAAATGAATAATAATAAAAAATGTTGATGATGTCTTAAAATCTTGAAAAATTAAATAAAATAATCATTAATATATTCTGGAATAGTTAATAGAATAATAGTTTATGACTTCTATAGTTCAGAATGATGATTATTGAAATCATAATAAAAATATATTATTAAAAATAATAACTTGAAGCTCCTATTCTGGAATATTCCTTATTAGCTGGGCGATGCACCCTGTCCTTTTTGACTTAGCTTGAATTATCCAGATAAACTTTGCACACTACTTATTTCCATACTTCCACATTTTATTTATTAACATGTTCATTTCTTTATAGGTTTCTTCTTCAAGGAAATTTATTGTTATTTATTACACATTCAGAGGTTTTTCTTGTCTTAAATTATTAGCTTTTAAAACAATTTTATATACGTGTATTAACCCTCTATACACCTCAGGTTTTCATAACATACGCTTTTCTAAAATATTTTCCATGAGTCTTTTTTAAAATAATTTCTTGTAGATATTTTAAATGTTTTTCTTCAAAAAGGATATAACATTTATTCTTATAACATGATATTTCCATAAATTTATTATAAAGTATACTTGTCCCATTGTTTATTAATACCAGACAAGACAATCTTGCTATATAAAATAATGTGTCTTTGCTTTTAATCGACAAACAGTTTTTCTAATAAGTTTCCCATACAATGTCCATAAAATTAATTTATTCATTGGAATAGTCCTCTTGTTCAATATTATTGAAACTGCATTAATAAATATTATACTCATTTTTAAAATATAAGTTGAATACGTTTTCCTTATGGGTATATCCATTTTATTATTGCGAAGTTATATATTAGATTTTGACAAATACTACTGATAACAGAACTTTAACATTAGCAAAGCATATTAAATGAAGTTAATACTAATATTTTTATTTTACACTCTATTTTTGCAAATACTTTTTTATAATAATAATAACCTATTAGCTTTGCAAATAAAATTGTATGAGAGCACTAAAAATTGACTAAATAATAAAATTAAAATTACTATCACCTTGATAGCTACTGATATGATCTCTGCTACCTTCAATACATTTTTTTATTACCACTGATACTCCTGTGCAATCAGTACTTATATCTTAGAAAATACATCATTCTATTGGTTGATTCTTACTTTTGGTTTGATACCAAATTTGCATAATGTTACAGACTTACACAATTAAATTTCAAAATAAAAAATATGACATATTAAAACTTTAAAATATTATTTAAAATATTACTTTTAAATCAATTATTACTTTACTAAATTACTTTTTAAAAACACTATTTAATAAATTATCCCACTCTTAATATTTAATTTATCTAGTTTACTTTAAAACAAAATATTTAATTTTTTTATTAACTGTACTCGTCTTTATTACATTATTTAAAACATTTTATATGATAGTTAATTTAATATTTAATATTGGCTTATATGATACGTAATAATTATATCCAATTCTATAATGCAATTTTATAATATTTTAAACTTGATTAATCTAAATACTAGCAAACAAGTGTGTATAACCCTATATTACACAAATCACATGACTAATATAACCAATACAGACATCCGATTTTCTGTCTGGAAATAAATAATAAATTGCAACACTAGTTGTATTAAATAAAATAATACAATTATATAAAATTTGAAAGAATCATTTAGAAAATATAAAACTAAATATAACTTTCACTACCATAAAACTTATTTTTAAAAATATACAATATTAATTATAATTATTAAATATAATTTATAAATTTAAATATAACATTTACTTAACTATATTAAAATTGAACTTTTTAAACATACTTTTAAATATTTATAACTGTGTTATTTATTATGGCCAGCTTTTGCAACCATATGTAATAATATTTTTAGCTTTATTTAACTATTCTTAAGTGATTCATTATAATTTTATGCATTATGTATTTTCATTTAGCTTTAAATTGTACTTTAAGATATTATTAACAAAATATAACTAACATATCAAGAGAACATATTCTAAAATTTAAAATTTTTAATAATTTACTGTAGTGAGCCAATTTTGACTCATAGAAAAGGGCACAGTATATATATATATTGCAATAAATCATAATAAACTAAATATTAGTCTTTTAAGCTAACGTACATGTACTTTTTACGAATGTTATTACAATTTATAAACATAGTGCTATATAAATAAATGCCTCATTTAAATAAATCATAATGTAAATGTATGTAAAATGCAATTGTTTAAATAGTAAACATTATTATAGTAAATAATATACACTCCTATTTAGTACTCAGTAATATTATATTAAGAAAGTAGTTCCACTTTCTTACTATTTACATGATTGTATTGAATGTTATATATATATATATTGTAACGATACATAAATATGTCGTTACATTAATTTAAAATAAAAACTTAAAAGTTCGCAAATAAGAGTAAAAAACTAAACGCTAAAATTAAAAATGTTTGTTAAACATATATATATTCGCACAGATGCTAAACTTTAAAAATATTTTTTTTTCATAAACAAAAAAAAAAAAAAGTATCTGAACGTATTTTTTTTAATAAAAAAAATACCAGATTGAAATATAAAAATATTTTAATAAAAAAAATAACGTAAGTTAAAGTAAAAACAGGTATTAATTAATTCCTGTAATTTGTAAATGGAAATGATGTTTATTAATTATCTAAAAGCTGTGTAATTAAAAAGTCAGATGAAAAGTTAGATAAGAGAAGAAAAAAATTTTAGCTTGACCAATGGAAGCACTAAGCCTTGGCTCAGACCCTAACGAAAGTGATAAACTAGTGACGTTTTGTTCATTGAATCCTTGTGGATAATATAAAAAGGGAAATACAGTTTTTTTCGGACAGTTCCAGCATTTGTGTTTGAGAGATGTGGTATGACGCACATACCACACTCTCTATTAAAAAAAAAAACAAATGAAAAGACTGTGATACTTTGAACCAGCTATTGCCATCTCCAGAACATTCCCTTCCAACGGAGGCATCACGGGAATTAATAAAAGCAGAAACCTGGACTCTTCTACCATAAGCTATCTGAAATGAACAATTGTTAAAATCAATCAAGAACTTTTGTCAAGTTTTACAAATTGATAAACAAGCCAACTGAAATGTTAAAACGGACTCTTATCTGACTTTTGTAAGTCTTTAAATCAAATTAATAATGTTTAATTTTATATGTTTTCCGATTGATAAACATCATTTCAAATTTTTTTTTTCTTATTGTAAAGATTGATTAAATGTATGAAATTTAAGTTGTTTATAGACGCTTGCATGGATTCGTTTGCGGTTAATTATATTTTGGTTTTCATATTTGATCAAAATATATAGACATTCGATAAATAATGATACCTTACGGTGAGTATCTAAAATGTATTTATTCGGATGTCTTTTAAGTTATTGGTGACAACGCAAGTATCTTATGGTGAATACTATTGGGTTACTTATAAGTTTCCCTCTGTGATTGTCGGGTTCAATAATTTTGTATTTTGATCGTTTATGTTTATTTTGAAATGTTTTTGACCGTGAAATCTATGTAATCGATCTATACCCAACATTTTTAAACAAATCTGTGCGAACGTATTTAAATGTTAAAATTAAGTCGGGCGTGAATGGCTATATAGTTTGTAAAGTTATATTAACTCTTTCCCCGCCTCTTACGAGGCTCCTCGTCGACATCTGACACCACTCTAACTCAGCCAGTTTTTATACGAAAATATTCGTTAAACACGTATTGAATTCGTTTTTAAAAGTTCTGTAAGATGGTGCCATCTTCCGATTTATTTTACAAGTAAAAAATAAAAAAAAACGCATTTAAACCTAAACAAAGAAGGAACATTATTTGTGATTGGTTCTTAGCATGCTCTCAGCCGAAAAAGACATTCTGATTGGCTGGAAAAAACAAAGAAACTGCCTGATTAAAGAAAATAAAGAAAAACGCTGAGATTTTCATTTCGAATACGATTGAAATTATTATAAAATTATATTTATGGAAATTAAAAAGTATTTTCAGAGAGAATAATAAAAAAACAAAATTATTTTCGAAAAATATTGAAGATTTTAGTACAAATATTGAAGATGTAGTAAAAAGAAATATTTACTTTTCTATAACGTAAAAGTCGATCTTTTTGTTTATATTATAGCTTTTATGTTGCCGATATTGAATATTTTAGAATAAATAAATAGCAATTTAGTTTTGAAAGAACTTTCATTCTCTTCATAACCTGAAAAATTAATAATATACTTTTTATAAACGTATCTGAGTTGAATTTAATATTATAGGCGAATATGTTTTAACAATAGGCTTTGTCTTCAGTTTTTGAGTTGGCCAATTAAAAAATTTGATTTTTATCTGATACAACTAATAATAAAATTAGCGGTTAAAAGGTTAAGGGAGGGTAATCTTAGGTTATTCATTTCGTAGTTGAATTGGTTCAATGGATTGGATATATTTGTGTAATTAGTAGATGTAGTATGAGGTCCGCTACGGGCAGGATTATAGATATATGCCACACACCCTCTGTTTGCCTATGGATGGGTTTGTAAGTCGGCAGAAGACCGCAGTCCATTCCTATGGAGTTTTTTGTTTATTGATCTACTTGCCAACAGATGTCACATTCCTGTTGGTGGAGAGTCAATCTCTTCTCTATTTCTACTTATTGTTCAGATGTACATTCCTGACAATATAGTATTTTGTGTTGTCGTATCATGCTACATTGAATACATGAATGTATCAGATGGATTGGCGCCAGTTGATTGCGAAATTTGTTGCCTAAGGTTAAATCAGGGAAGAATATTTTCCTTTCAAATGCAGACCTATGTAGTCCATTCATACTCAACCCTCTAAATAAATAGTAAACTCATTATTTGCAATCTACTTAAATTTAGAATTAAAGATCAATATAAAATTATAAACGTTAAATTTATTCCTCAAAATTTAAATATTATTTTATATGTGCGTAAATAAATATTTTTTATGTGTTAATTTCTGGCAGTGGCTTTTATTCTTTTATAGTTAAGATATAAAATGTAAAGATTTTTATCTCTGCGTCTCCGCTGAGCTAGTGACTTGGGCTCACGATCGGAATATTTAAATAAAGTGGAATCTTAACAGCGCGTATCTGCCTACTCTATAAATTTTTCTAGGATCAAATGCCTAGATGGTGCCCTTGTAGAGCAGATATTGTGTTTGCGGTTAGATTCGATCTTCACTTTCATTTCGATCGTTACAAACTGGAGTGAAACTTAATGCATCTTAATTATAATAAATTTATTTTAACTATGGGCTTTTAAAGCTCCCAGATAGCTTTAGATCGAACGGGTTTTCAAGAATGTTTCAGATCAACGCCGAAGACTGCATATTAGGGAGGGAGAGTTGGCTATAACGATTTTACTAATACGCTAGGCACAAGTAAAGTATAATAATAAAGTGGCTCTGCGGATGGAAGAATAGTTTTAGGGTTTTTGTGACAAACAACGGTTTACCCAAGAACCGGTCTTCATGCTGCTAATGGGGAACCTTTATTTGGTTCAGAGGCGGGGGACTTACGTGCTAATCTGGCCCGTAGCTCAGACTTTGCTACTGCACTACCCATAAGAGAAGATGTGCTGGCAACGCCGTGGCTCCATCTTATATATAAAACAGCACAACGAGAAAATATTAATAAATCCCACATCCACCAAGCCGAAGGATATTATAAATTAAAGATCATATATTAAATGAACACTAGATCATCAGCTTGATCAAAAGAGCCAACTCTTCTGTAGCATGAGAAATACGATATGCTACTGACAGGAATATATAGCTACAAACTTTACTTTATCCCGTTCAATCTCTTTAGTTATCTATAACTACTAAACTTTTAAAAGGGGGAAAAGTATATTTAATAGGGGACTTACAAATACTTTACTAAAAAATATACTTATGATTGCACTCCAGGCTAGTTTAATCTTTAGTAATAAAATAAAGGTTGAAAAGCCACATTTTATATTTATATTAATTAATTTACTAAATGACAAAAATATGAATTTGGGTTTCGAAACAGCGCTATACAAATAATAATACGGAGATTTTAAATTCATATCTTTAAAAACATTTTACTAATTAAATGCATGCCGTTTCGAAACATAGGCATAACTAATAATAAATAAAATCAGCAAAAGAAAAGCAAAATATAATTGCAATGATTAAATTATATAGCAAAACATTAATTAACAGAAATTTAGCAAAAGTATTTCATTTATAGAATTAAAATATTTTAGGAAACAATTTAGACAGTTTACACTATTGTATTAGCAAAAAGTATTTCATTTAAATATTATTTCGAAAACAATTTAGATAGAAATTTCAATAATATGGTTAGCTAACCTGTTTTTGAAGAAATAATGAATGTTTTTGAAATGCACACAGAGCTCTGTGATTTTAAATAATACTAAAATAGTTCTGTAGCTAAGGAGAGATTCGAGCTGGAAACGAAGGTGACTTCTTTGGTGGCTTATGGCATCTTCAATTTAGTTGGGAGACGATTTTTAAAATAGTGTTTCTTTAGCTGGATTGAAATCGGAACGAAGGCAAATTATTTTTACGGCTTATGGCATCTTCAAATTTAGTTGGTGTAAGCTTGGTTGTTCCTTTGGCATTTGATGGATTGAACTAGGCATTCCATCACGGGAAAGCAGCAAAATTTTGCCTGACTTTAGCCAGACATGTTAAGGTTGAACAAATATAAAGCTTCTCCTGTTGACTCTCTTCAAACCCATCCATAGGCAAACAGAGGGTGTGTGGCGTATATCTATAATCCTGCCCGTAGCGGACCTCATACTACATCTACTAATTACACAAATATATCCAATCCATTGAACCAATTCAACTACGAAATGAATAACCTAAGATTACCCTCCCTTAATATAACTTTACAAACTATATAGCCATTCACGCCCGACTTAATTTTAACATTTAAATACGTTCGCACAGATTTATTTAAAAATGTTGGGTATAGATCGATTACATAGATTCCACGGTCAAAAACATTTCAAAATAAACATAAACGATCAAAATACAAAATTATTGAACCCGACAATCGCAGAGGGAAACTTATAAGTAACCCAATAGTATTCACCATAAGATACTTGCGTTGTCACCAATAACTTAAAAGACATCCGAATAAATACATTTTAGATACTCACCATAAGGTATCATTATTTATCGAATGTCTATATATTTTGATCAAATATGAAAACCAAAATATAATTAACCGCAAACGAATCCATGCAAGCGTCTATAAACAACTTAAATTTCATACATTTAACCAATCTTTACAATAAGAAAAAAAAAAAATTTGAAATGATGTTTATCAATCGGAAAACATATAAAATTAAACATTATTAATTTGATTTAAAGACTTACAAAAGTCAGATAAGAGTCCGTTTTAACATTTCAGTTGGCTTGTTTATCAATTTGTAAAACTTGACGAAAGTTCTTGATTGATTTTAACAATTGTTCATTTCAGATAGCTTATGGTAGAAGAGTCCAGGTTTCTGCTTTTATTAATTCCCGCGATGCCTCCATTGGAAGGGAATGTTCTGGAGATGGCAATAGCTGGTTCAAAGTATCACAGTCTTTTCATTTGTTTTTTTTTTTTAATAGAGAGTGTGGTATGTGCGTCATACCACATCTCTCAAACACAAACGCTGGAACTGTCCGAAAAAAAACTGTATTTCCCTTTTTATATTATCCACAAGGATTCAATGAACAAAACGTCACTAGTCTATCACTTTCGTTAGGGTCCGAGCCAAGGCTTAGTGCTTCCATTGGTCAAGCTAAAATTTCTTTCTTCTCTTATCTAACTTTTCATCTGACTTTTTAATTACACAGCTTTTAGATAATTAATAAACATCATTTCCATTTACAGATTACAGGAATTAATTAATACCTGTTTTTACTTTAACTTACGTTATTTTTTTTATTAAAATATTTTTATATTTCAATCTGGTATTTTTTTTATTAAAAAAAATACGTTCAGATACTTTTTTTTTTTTTTGTTTATGAAAAAAAAATATTTTTAAAGTTTAGCATCTGTGCGAATATATATATGTTTAACAAACATTTTTAATTTTAGTGTTTAGTTTTTTACTCTTATTTGCGAACTTTTAAGTTTTTATTTTAAATTAATGTAATGACATATTTATGTATCGTTACAATATATATATTGTAATGGTACAGTTCTTTTTCAGGAATCAAGGTGGTTGTATTTAACTATAGTCAGACTTATGGTCTTCATATAGGAAGCCATGGATGAAACGATGTAATTATAATCTAAAATTGAGTCAGCATTAAACAAAATAATTTAAAATTAAATTATTCAATACTGATGCAAAGGCAGATTAATTCATCCAATTCCTATCTTCATTGATGATACCGTTATGCTCAGAATTCATACTCAGGACAGATGTTGCATTCAACTCTCTTCATGCATTACCATCAATATCCCATAGTGATAATTAACTCAATAAATTGTTCTATAAATAATTTATTTATAATATGAAGATATTAAATTAATATGATATATATGTGTGAGTATGTCTACTTATAAATATTTGTTTTGTAAAATAACTAAATAAATCAAATAAATAAAAAACCTGCTTAAATTTAAAACAAACTTTAACATATTTACTAACAAGTAACAATATGAAAAGATTTTATATAACAAACAGAAAATAATAAGTTATTATTTCTATTATTTATAGCATTAAATAAATTATTATCCTTCTATATTCCCATAATAGTAATATATATCATAACACGAACACTTTTCAATAATTTATAAAGCAATAACTGAATGTTTAAAATTTCAAAAAGTATAATATAATTAACTAAGTATAAATTCAAAATTATGTGTGTCAAAAATGATATACATAATAAGATCCTTGTAAAGTAACATTAGTATTATAAATAAATCCCTGTGTTTGTTGTCATATTATAAAATAAAGAAATTTCATGCAAAGAAATTAGTCTTTCACACAAAGAGTTATAACAAATATTACTATGTTAAATATATTAGTAATAAACGAAATATCATGTTAGATTCAGTGTGGAGAATGACAAATTCTTACCCCCAGATTGAAATACTTTTAAATTTTGCCTTAGTCAACATCACTTTATATATATATATATATATATATATATATATATATATATATATATATATATATATATATATATATATATATATATATATTGAACGGGATGCTGGATCCAATTCAATCGTTTCATTACCAAAAATTAAAACCTTTTATTTTAATTAAATTTCTAATGGTAAAAAAAAAATTAAAATTATTTAAAAAATTATACGTGTATTAACATACATACTTGTTTATGTTTAAAATATCATTTTTTTAAAAAAATGATTTCTAAAAAAGTTTTCTTTTACTACTAGTTTTTACTTTTATCAAATTAATTAAAAGCAAGCAAACTTTTTAATTGCATTTCTGTTCTTTTATTTTAATTAAAATCCATTTTTAGTTTGATTTAAAAGCGGAAATATAATTTTGTATTGTTGTTTTTTTATTAGAAGTTAATCCTTGGTTAGAATTTTTAATTAACTTTGAACAGGAGATAAAAATTCGCCCTGGTCTTAGGTGTAGAATTGAACAACAAGAAGGCTTTAATGTACTCCACACTCCAACTCTTCAACCATCCATCCAATTGAAAATCTAATGATGGAATGATCAAAGGCCACCCTGAGGTGAGATTCTTGTCACATGCATTGTGTAGAGATGGTAATCTGGACCAACTGATGATTGCTGTTTTAGCATGAAATACTTATATTGGTGATTATTTATCTTTTCAACATATGTGTTCAAGTGTATCAGTGTTATGAGATAGTGTGGAGAGTGGTGGGTCATGAGAAAGTCTTTGCTCATATACCCTACATATTACATATATAGACACAGGTATATAATAAGCCTGTGTGTTTTTTATAATCATTTATGCATGTGTCTCACAGAATTTATATATATATATATATGTCAACAGTTAGCGTACTACCAAAAACACCGTCAAGCATATGTTTACATAAACATCAGAGCAAGCATTCATTATCTCTAACCTTAATTCCACTTTTAGATCATGATTTCAAGCTATTTGCTATCATCAGCAAAAGACAGGAATAAGAAACTAGATCTAAACACAAACTCTGAGCGTTTATGAAACAGTTTCTATTCAGCTTGCAAGCGTGAATCTTTTAGACACGTAATTTCTTCAAACTCAGCATAGCAAGCCAGATAGCTATATGGGTCTGATATCAGTTCAGCATCACCACATAGTAGAAGCCTCTGCAATATATATCCTTGCTAGAAAGACCTCAAAGGTACATTTATGAAAAACAAAAATACAAGCGTTAGCAAGTTTTTAACTTGTTTTTTGTTTTTCATATATATATATATATATGTATATATATGGAAAAAAAGAACTTTTTTGTTTTTGCTCTGTCTAGTGAAGTGAATGGAAGTTATTAGAAAACTTTTACCTTATTAATTTTGTTATTATTAACAGAAAAATAAATCTCCATTTATATCTTGCATAATTGAGAGGATGCAGTAGAAAGAAAACCATCTATATAAGGATTTTTCCCACTCTTGTCAGTTTGTTCCATCTTACACCAATGGAACACCGTGAACACAGACATGTGTAGCTAAGGAAGGAAATCGTATGTTTAACCAACTAATACCAACCTGGATAAGAAAGAGACCAGTATCCGAAACCTGAGAAGAATCTGGAAAAGAAAATATTACAGTTAATCATCTGAATCATACTGTCATTCAGCATAGGTGATATTTAAGAAAATAACAAAAACCATTCTAAATTTCAAGTCTTTGGTAAATACTTCAGGACACGATAGCCTAAACATTAAATCAAGGAGATGGAACTATCAAAGAAGAATAGTGTTTTTTCCTATAAACAAAAGGGGGCAGCATATATATATATATAATTATATACATAATTTGTATCAATGGGATGGAGCAGAATATGGTAAAACTTAGACTGGGGAATGTAAAATTAAGTAGCTAATAGGTTTCTCTGGGCATAATTGCTGAGAGATTCTTGACTTCATTTAAGAAGCAGCTACAGTACATCACATCATGAAATATGAAATATGGTTTATTAATCATAGAACTTAATTAACAAAGACATAAACAAGCTTCTAATCCTTTTATGAATTTTATGCCTACAAATAAACAGAACTGTGAGCACAGGTAGCTATTATCATTATTATTGTTTGTTTTGGTCTATGACAGGGGTGGGTAAATAGCAGCCTGAGGGCCACATGCAGCCTGCTAAAAATTTTTATGCAGCCCACCAAGACAATCAGAAAAATCTGCCTTGAACTGAGATTTTTTTCCCATGCATGACTGAAGATTTGTCTCGTATTTTCCACTAGGATGGCCATATTAATACACATGCGCAGTGTAGATTCGATGTGCAGTACTTTTCCAATTGATCTGATTAATTTCAATTTTATCTTTGCATTAGCAAATGTATATATTTACAACTTTAGTGAAATCATGAACCCTCCGAAGAAATGTAAAATCGGTGATAAATGTCATGATGAAGAATGAACAAACAAATATTTCTTTGGTAATACAGGGAATAAAGCTGTGTGTTTATTGTGTCATGAAAAAAAGGTGCAGCCCTTCGCTTCTAAAAAGTGGATCCCGATGCAGCCCTCTGTCAATCTCTGTGGCTCTTTGCCCACCCCTGGTCTATGACAATACATACACATCAATTTATTATATATATATATATAAGAAAAACATTTAATCTGTATTACAATTATTTAGCATTTATGTTAAAACAAAGACTCTCATTTTGTGTGTATATTGTTGTTAATGCAGATGTGTTATATTAAGTATTATTATTTACAACTGTGGATTATTTAAGCATGAAGTAGACTGTCTTCATTTTAATATTCATGCACTTGATAAACCTTTAAATAATAAATATTACCATCTATTTTATTAGTTCATTGAAAGCTTAATTAAAAAAATAACCATTACTATTTTATTATTTTCATTTTATTGTTGCCTCTCACCTATGTCATAATAAAAGATGAAGCAAATACTTTATTCAAAATTTAATTTTGTTTTATAAATTTATTTCACAATTACATCATAGTTGCACTTTGGGTCAAACACAGCATATGAGTTTTGTAACAGAAATACTTTATCCTAAGAATATTTACATGTTTTATGATCATTTGTTTAAAATTTGGAGCTACCCATAACCCATACCTATAGGTATACAAAACGAATTAACCCCCCTGTACCCATATAGATATCTCTATCATGAGTATAGTCTGGATTCGATCAAAAGTATTCTTCATTTCTGGAATATACAGTGAATAAGTGGTTTTGAGTCTTAGATTCAATTAATGATACATTAATACAAAAATTAGCCTGAGCACGGCCATTTATAACTGTGAACTTAGGATGGGAATTAAGCAGATTCAAAGAAATTTGCCAATTAATTCCATACAGTTATTTGGCCAGCAATTCGTGGGGAGCTTATTGAAAAAGACGAACCTTGCTCAACTTTATATGGTTACAATAATTAATTTAGTTGTTGCAGTTGCTCATTATGAGAAATACTCTGTGTCTTAGTTTATTAAATTATGCAGTAGCATATTAACTTCCAGTTCCTGCTTTCTTTTAAAAAAACTTCCAAGATAAATTCACATTAATTCAATATTTCCAAGTTTATAACTATTTATTCTAAAAGACTTTTTGTGCATCATTGATTAGAATTTTTAATAATCAATTACTAAAACTAAAGTGCTTATAGGTTGTCTACAAAAATATTAAGAACATTTCTAAATCAACTTTTGAATTGCCAAACATATCATAATTATTTCCATAGTGTAAATTCAGAAACCATAAAATTGAAGTGTTCGATTTTTGCTTCTAAAAATTGAAATAAAAAAAATTTCATCATCAAATATATATGTTTTTGATGCAATTGTAAATAGCGTCAAAGACGAAATAGTTTCAAATGAAAATAATTTTAGAATTAATATCATGTACATCAGATCTCATTTCAAATGCCTTAGATTTTCTACCAGCAGTAATCAAGCTAGTAGGCTTTCTATCATGGAAATCTTATGAAGTAAACAGCTAACTAAACTCACTATAAATTAAAATTTATTTATATAATTACTATTGTTTTTTTATATCTATTAATGACGATTAAATATTATTACCTATTCATTAGGATATTGCCTAGGTTAAGAGTAGACAAATTATAGCCCTGGGCCGAATATAGTTAACGAAATTTGTGTAGCCTGCAGTTTATGCCAAATGTGTAAGAATCGTTTTTTTAAACTTTTGCCCCAGATATGTTAAACATAATATTTATTCATTAAGTCGATAATCTCTAGTCTAATAAATGTCTAATAAAAATTATTAATATGTTAATATGTTTTATCTTTCTAAACCTATTTAGATAGTGCACAGGTGATTATAAGCTGGGAACTGTGCTTGCATTAAGGAACTTTTAAGAAAAACTTAAGTTTATAATTCGACATAATTTTATCAAATGAAATGCATGTTAACTAGTTATTATCATAAATATTAATAACATTAATCGATATATTTTGAAAACAATGAATTGAAAATTGTTTTAGACAAAATTATCTTAAATTTTGAATCAAAATATTTTTGTCAAATAGTTTTTTTTTTTTTGCATGCAACATTTGTTTTAAAAGTAAGTCGAATTGAATCGAGCTTTTAAATTGAATTACCAAAAATGGATAACGTTGTTAATCAATAGGCATCTAAATTAGCCCACAAACTACATTATGAAATTGCCACAAACAGATTTTTAAACTTTATTTTAAGAAAATTCTCTAAAAATAGAGTTGATTTGCAGCATAATTGTAATATTTTTTTCTACTATTTGCAGCTCATGTATCTGAAAATAAAAATATACAAGTACTAATATAAAAAGAAATACTGAATCAGAGTTTATAGATATTTCATCATATTTGTGGTTATTCTGCTGGAAAAATTTTTTTTGTTGATGTGAATACTATTTGTTTTCATTATGTATTATTTTTTTTTTTAATGAATCGTACCTCTTTGCCTCTTTGATTTTGTGCTTTGCGATCATTTCTTTCTTTGCATATTATTTTAACATGATTTGGATCAAAACTATGGCCGTTGCGTTATATTCATGGTTTTCTGTTGAAAAAGCCCAATTTTTGCTGATTTAAATACTATTTGTTCTCTGGTTTATTGCTATTCATTTTTTGCAAAGAACCATGGATCATTTTTCTCTTCACGCATTATTTTAACACGATTGGGATTAAAACTATGGCCGTGCAAAAGTCTGTGTGATATGAGTTCAGAAACATTTGCCAATCCCTTGATTAGATATTCTATCTAACTCCTAAAGAGAATTTAATATACAGTGTATACATTATAAATTATATATATTTTCTTTTTATTATTCTAGAAAAATGCTAGAAAAATATAAAGAAGTAAATAAATGTATTATTATTAGACTTATTATTTGTTCCATGTTCTATAACGCAATTAAACTTTCAGATTAAATAGATTAAAACGGCAAAAGAAATTGTTAATAATATTAAAATCTAATGTAATTTTAAATACATCAATAAATACAATAAATACTTATTTTAAAACAATTTTATAAAATAAATTTAAATTCTGACATCACATCTTCTGACATCCGTTCTGTAATTGATAAGTATAAGTTCCTATTGTATTTTAGAACAATACTATAATTTTTATGAATAATTTTATGATGTAAACTAACATCTGATTTATTTGTGAACTATTTTAGTGATTGATATAATTATATATATACATATATATATTTGAATAAGCTATGCTTATTCGATAATCAGACATCAATAAACTATAAAAAGAAATTATATATATATATTGTGAGATTATCTACTCTTATCTAAAAAAAAAACCATATAAGAAAGCTCATTAGAACTTTCATTAACAGCCAATTTGACTAGTTGGTCTTTCGCAATATTTCTGTTTGGAAGTTCTGAAAATAATAAAATTATAATTAAAAAAATATAATGGATAATAAATTAGAGAGAAAATATTTATCTTATAATTTTGTGATTTTTTAGATCAATATATCATCTTAGATAAAAATCTTTGAAAATTTTATGTCTATGTAATATATGATATGTTGGACTATGGCCATCATTTATGAGTGAATGTTGAATGTATAGAAATTTTAAAACTTTATTTAAACTTTCCAAATACAAACAACTTGTTAGTAATAACACACAAATAGACATTCTCCATTCTTCTTCAGGGGTTGCTGGTCTATATGAACAGTGACAATATTCACTTAGAAGTTGAACTCGCACCTTTAGATTCTTGAATATTGAATTTATGGCAAATGCTCTACCAACTGAGCTATTCTGTCACAAGCTTTTGACAGAATAGCTCAGTTGGTAGAGCGTTTGCTATAAATTCAATATTCAAGAATCTAAAGGTGCGAGTTCAACTTCTAAGCAAGTATTGTCACTGTGTATATAGGCCAGCAACACCTGAAGAAGAGTGGAGAATAATACTACTCGAAATGTTGTGTAATTACTAACCTGTATTGTCTATTTGTGTGTTATTACTAACAAGTTGTTTGTATTTGGAAAGTTTAAATAAAGTTTAAAATTTTCTATACATTCAACATTCACTTATAAATGATGGCAATAGTCCAACATATCACGTCTTATAATATACATCATTACAAACCTTCAGACAAATACTTTTATATCTATGTGTTTAACACAAATTGTTTCAAGGTATAATTTATATTTTACCAAATTGTCTTTGTTAATCTTATATTTAACTAATTACCAATAATCCAAAATTATTTATATATATATATATATATTAATTCTAATGTTTTCACGGATAAAAGATGTCATATTATTATTACTATTTGCGGGATATTCCGTGTAGTGAAAAAGCTAAATGCTGACGTTTCAGTACAATATCAAGTACCTTCCTCAGAGCGTCCTCTTTCTCAAATCATAAGAATGCATGTGAGATTTAAAATCGTTTTTATCGTTTTCTTTCTCCTCATATTTAAATTCTATTGGTTGAGAAGTTTTAAAATTTATTTTCTCTTCCAATAGTTTCTTCCAAATGTTGTTAATCTTCTTTAACTCACACCTTTCATTTATGCTCTTGGGCCTTTTAAAAATCTCTATAGCTTCTCTTAGCAATCTCTGGTCATATTGTTCAATTTTTGCTAAAATATTTGTTTTTTCAAAATTGATATCATGATTTGTTAATTTAATATGAGAATAAATAGCTGATGAATTGGATTTTTCTCTCACTGCCAGAATGTGTTCTTCCTTTCTAATATTTATTCTATGATTAGTCTGTCCTATATATGTATGTGGACAGACCCTACATGGAATTTCATACACACCATGACACTCCAAAGCAATTTTATCTTTAGGAAGAGGAAATATTTCACTAATTTTTTTTATAAGTAGTATAAATTGTGTGAATATTATTATTCTTTAAAATGTTACCAATTCTATCAGTTACTCCTTTAATATATGGCAAAATTGTCTTAATTTTTGATGTATCAAAATCTTTTTCTTTTGATATGTATAAGCCCTATTAATAATTTTGTAATTAAAACCATTATGAAGAAGCATTTTATTAGTAGCAAAAAGGTCCCGGTGAAAATGGCTATCATCAGAAAGTCTCTTTGTTCTATCCAATAATGTCTTTGCCACTGAAAATAGTTGTGCAGGATGGTGATGAGAGGAAAAATGCAGATATCTCCCAGTGTGTGTTGGTTTTTTATATATACCATGGGATAAAGAACCATCTTTCCTTCTTTCAATCAAAACATCTAAAAAAGAGATTGTTTTGATTGAAAGAAGGAAAGATGGTTCTTTATCCCATGGTATATATAAAAAACCAACACACACTGGGAGATATCTGCATTTT
The DNA here is from genome assembly GCA_028023455.1 of Epiperipatus broadwayi. NCBI lineage: Eukaryota > Metazoa > Onychophora > Udeonychophora > Euonychophora > Peripatidae > Epiperipatus > Epiperipatus broadwayi. The sequence goes on from JAQFVV010007648.1 coordinate 20,046, forward strand.
TCCTCTCATCACCATCCTGCACAACTATTTTCAGTGGCAAAGACATTATTGGATAGAACAAAGAGACTTTCTGATGATAGCCATTTTCACCAGGACCTTTTTGCTACTAATAAAATGCTTCTTTATAATGGTTTTAATTACAAAATTATTAATAGGGCTTATACATATCAAAAGAAAAAGATTTTGATACATCAAAAATTAAGACAATTTTGCCATATATTAAAGGAGTAACTGATAGAATTGGTAACATTTTAAAGAATAATAATATTCACACAATTTATACTACTTATAAAAAAAAATTAGTGAAATATTTCCTCTTCCTAAAGATAAAATTGCTTTGGAGTGTCATGGTGTGTATGAAATTCCATGTAGGGTCTGTCCACATACATATATAGGACAGACTAATCGTAGAATAAATATTAGAAAGGAAGAACACATTCTGGCAGTGAGAGAAAAATCCAATTCATCAGCTATTTATTCTCATATTAAATTAACAACTCATGATATCAATTTTGAAAAAACAAATATTTTAGCAAAAATTGAACAATATGGCCAGAGATTGCTAAGAGAAGCTATAGAGATTTTTAAAAGGCCCAAGAGCATAAATGAAAGGTGTGAGTTAAAGAAGATTAACAACATTTGGAAGAAACTATTGGAAGAGAAAATAAATTTTAAAACTTCTCAACCAATAGAATTTAAATATGAGGAGAAAGAAAACGATAAAAACGATTTTAAATCTCACATGCATTCTTATGATTTGAGAAAGAGGACGCTCTGAGGAAGGTATTTGATATTGTACTGAAACGTCAGCATTTAGCTTTTTCACTACACGGAATATCCCGCAAATAGTAATAATAATATGACATATATATATATAAATGTTAGGAATTTAATTGAAATTTTCAATATATTTTTATACATAATTTTCAATTAGGAAGATTTAGTTGAAACATTTTACAGTGAAGTTTATTTGATTGTGAACATAATTTAGAAATTGTTATACTTTCAATTTTCACACATGTAAAAAATTACCTTCAACTTTATATAAAGTAGAATATAATAAATAGGCAAATGTTAAAACATTTAAAAGATAAACAGGTTTGGGTTTTGATTTAAAATTAAGTAATTTAGATATATAGTATCATAATATAAAAAGGATGGAGTTGTTATTTATAAATAATGTAAGTGGGTTTTTTTTAAGAAAATAATGTAAGTGTTGAATACTATATTGGATCCAAATGAATATTTAGAATTGAATTTACATGATAATGAGAAATGAGGAGGCTATAAACACCATTTTTTAAAGAGAGGAGTGTTAGAATCTTTTTTATTAATATCATAGATATCAAACTACTAAACATCACAAGATCACCATTTCTTCCTTTATATATTTTTTTCTATCATCTCACTCAACAATATCCATTGTGAAAAGATGAAAATTATGATCAAACAGCAACTCATGATTGAGAAAAAAAGAATATTCAGTGCTTTTGCAAATGCATTTATACAGATAATTGTGTTTTTCCAGTCTAGTGGCAATATTGATGCTGGTTTTCTAGTAATATGCCTTTAAACACATGGTGGTAGAACATATGATCTTATAAACAATTTGATGTGAAGCCTCTTTGGGGATTTTATCCTTTGAGTTATTTAAAATTTTGTAAAAGGATGGAAGTGAAGGAAAATTAATATATTTATAGAAACAAATGTTGTTAATGTATTTGCGACTTTTGGGATGTAGGGAAGACTAAACCACTTTTTATCATTGGGGAGTGATTGTAGGATGAGATTTTTTTAAAAGTTCATAATGATTGTGTGAATATTTTTATGATTGTATCCTATGTTGATGAGGTTGCTAATTAATTTGATGTTTTTTTCAGATCAGCCTCAAATTTGCCACACTTACTGTTTCTATGAAGAAAGTTTTTTTAGGCCTGCATATTCATGAACATAAGGAGTATTGGAGTTTACATGTATAGTCCCTCTAACACTGAATGGCTTTAAACCCATTTTATAGTCCAAGGTGATAAGCTGTTTTGTAATTTCTAGGTCAAGAAATTTTAAATTGTTTATCTTTAGACTTGATGGTTCACATAAGAGAGATTGAGGTTTCTTTGTTAGCACATATAAAAGGGTTATCAATATATCTAAAATATGAGCAATTATTAGGATGAAGTTCAAATTTAGGGATGATTAAACATTCAAACTTGAAAAGGTAGAGTCTACATATGACTCCAACTAAAGGAAACCCCATAGGCCAGCCATAGTTCATTTTATAAGTTTTATGATTAAGAGATGCAATGATTTTATCACTGATCCAATTCAAAGTTTCAATGAAGTTTTTTCTTATGGATAATATAATTCATTTGCTGTATAATTCTTTGACATAGAGTGAAGTAATTTTGCAACTGTGGTTTATTGATACATTTTGAATTTTTTCAATAAAGTTATATGAGGATTTCAAGTTGTATGCACTGAAGCCAAGGCTATTAGTTATCCATGAAGTGGTGAGGTCACTGGCAAATTGAGGAGAAGATAAGCAGAAGATTATCCTTATGAAATTTGATGTCTGAAAAAATTCAAGGGATGACAGCAATGGAAGGGTATATTTTAAAGTAATCATGGTCAGAGAGTGCTTTGCCATGATGTTTTCTTGAAGAGACAGATTAGCCTTTCTGGACCTCAAATCGTAATTATCAATTTCAGAGAAATGTAAAGAGGCGAGTTGTTGGTTAAAATCAAACTCTAGTTGATTTAAAATAACTAGTCTATTATTTTTATCTTTTTTAAGATGGATGAGGTTTTTCTGCATAATAAAACTTCTAGTAAAATTGATGTTAGGAGACCATTAATGATTATTCACTCAGGGAAGATATTTTAGAATGTGGCCTTTCAATAATCGTTTCTTTTTAGGGTCAGCTTCAAATTTGGATTTAAAATCAGTGATAATTTTCATTTCAGGAAAGACCATTCACTGCCAACAAACCTGAAAACATTATTTAAAGTTTTTGCAGCATTGTTGGGAAATTTTATGTTTGAGAGATTGTCCCAGGTTAGGGGAGTATTGAGATTAAGGCAAGCACACTTTAGTTTACAGGCTAAAAATTGAATTTCTTAGAAAATTTCCTTGGAAGAGATGTTGTTTCATTTTGTGATGTTAGAGGAGGAATTGAAAAGTAACTTTCCATACTTCTTTTCCTTTTATCAGCTTTGTATGTGTTGGAAAGGTTTTATAATTGATTTTAATAGGATAATTTTGAGCATTACAGTAATCCTATCTCATTAAAAAATAGATTTATTAATTTTGATATGGCAGCAATTAGGGAAGACATTAAATTAGAGACAGTTTCTTAAGAAGATAGACATTCTTGTTTTTTCATAATGTTGGCACAGATGTTGAATATAACACAATATCTTCCATCATGTTCCATCCCCAATTTGAAAGGAGAAAACCTAATTCTAGAAAAAATTAAAACCTGTAGGACTTTGATATTGTAATGAATAAGCAAATGTTAAAACATTTAATGATTAAACAGGTTTGGGTGTGAAAATAAAAGAATTTATTTAAAGCCAAATACTTTGAATCCCATGTAGTATCATAATTATAGCATAATAAAAATAAAAGGAGTTGTCATCCATAAATAATGTAAGTATTGAACATTAAATTAAATCCAAATGAATATTTAGAGATGAATTTGCATGCTAATGAGAAGTGAGAGGTCTATAAATGCCATTTTTTAGAGAGGGGGTGCTGGAGTCTTTTTTATTAATGGCATGGATAACTTCAGGTGAGTGACAGGGGCTTCTTCATCTTTCTATCATCATTCTCTGAGTAAACTAGAATAATAAGCTAAAAGTGCAATCATTTTTGGATACAAGCACTTTTTTTTCATATGTCATAGCATCTGCTGGGAGATGAACCCTCAACAACCATCTGCAACCAACTGCTTGCTTGCAAGGCAGCTGTGTTAATCTCTTGGCTAACAACGCTTGAGTACAAACACTTTTAGACAAATATATATACATATATTAATTTTACTTTTTAATGTGATACTTTGTTTCACTAGATCTTAACTGAAAATTACTTATAAAAATACTTAGACCCCTCAGTTAATTTGTATCATTTAATTCTATAAACCTGTGAAAATATTCTATTTAATGTTTACATAAAATTATTTTTCTTCTATTTGCAGAAATATGGTTGAAGAAAAAATCGCATTGCCTCTACAAGTGATGTAACAAATAAAAGTTTCTTAACATTATTGACTGTATTAGATGATTAATTTTTGTTAGTAAGAATTTTAAATAGGTGTTTAATGTTTAGAATAAATGTAAAAAAAAAGTAAAGGAATTGGCATAAATAAATTTTAAATTACTTAAACATAAATTAATTCATAAACCTAGTAAATCTAACTATTTATCATTTACTTGACAGAATCCTAAAAAATCACTTTAGCAACCGTGTAAACAATATTTTTATCTTGCATCAATGTCAATTCATTGGTCATATAAAAAATGACCTTGTTTTATTTACAGAATGATTAAAATTATTAAAATCTAAACATGTCTTAAATTTCTTTCATTTCCTTTCTAATGTTTTGTTATTATTGAAATATATTAAATTTGCATTAAAAATAGTTATGAAAATTAATTACTTTTTTTTTAATAAATAGAAACTCCATTTTTACATGAAATGAAATCTGCAGTCACAGTGTTCCAAAGTGCAACAATCAATTGGTCTGTTTATGCAGGCTGAAATAAAATAGTAAACTGTCCAAGCAACTCTTCTAATCAAACAATGATTGTTTCTGATTAGTACTCAAACTATTATATATGAATTTTTAGTGGACGGTCTAGTTATAAGTGCTGTGAAACAAAGTATAATAGCATTTTTTAATTCTCAAGTGAAACGAACAGTCTCCAAACAACTATTCATATATTATAATTTAATATTTTGAACGGATTATTTTATAAAAGTAAACTTCGTTTTTAAATGAAGTTAAATCTAGCTCCATGGTGCTTCAAAGTACAGCAACCAATCAGACCGGCAGGCTGAAAGAAAACAAGTATCAGTCTGCACAATTATTCTGATTGGTTATTGCATTTTCAAGTACTATGGCTGTAGATTTAACTTCATTTAAAAACAAAATGGTCATTTATAAAATAATTTACCACCTTTAGCAATCCATTAAAAATATCACATTATAATACATGACTGCTATTGGGAGAGTATTAATTCATTTGAGAAGTAAAGATGTTGCTATATTTTGTATCTCAACACTTTTCCAGTTACAAACTCATATATAACACTTTTTGACAGTTTGCTATTGTTTTCTCTCAGTCTGCACAAACAATCTAATTAGTTGTTGCATTTTGAAATACCATGACTATAGATTTAACATCATTTAAAGAGAGTTCCTATTTATAAAATAATTTACTAACCTATATAATCCATTAAAATATTAATTTATAATAATTAATTATAAGTATATAAATATTTCCAATATATATATAGTGCAAATTGAGTTACAAGTGTCAAATTTTATGGACTCAAAACTTTGATATCAACTTTAGATAAAACGTGTTTTTACCAATCATTTATTAGACTAGAGTCTAAAATAAATATAAGCTTTAAACTTCAATTAAATATTAATGTATCTTTTTTTATTTAAAAACAAATACATGAAAAATCATGTGTAACATTTATAAATTAAAGTATAATAATTTGGCAGTGATAAATACCGAATAAATAATGAAAAAGCACTATAAAAATTTAACCAAGACAACTGATAAGTTCTGGTTAAGATCAAAATGCATCCTGAAGGCTACTTGTCTTTTTCAGATGCCATTATTTATATATTTCAAAAAAGTGTTGATGGAATGCAAATATTTTTAATATGTATGTATATATTACAGTTTTAATGTGAATTTTAGCAGTGCTTTAATTAAATCCTCCTTTGTGTTAGGTTAATATTAATTAACAAGAAAGAGCTTATAATACAACACATTTAAAAAATAATTTTCTTTAAATAAATATTTAAATATGTAAATACTATTTAAATATGTAATATTATTAAAATTATTTTACTTACACTCTTTGAAGTAATTTATGGAAATTTATAGATTTATATACAGCAATGTTTGATGACAAATCAACTAACCTCTTACCAGATAAGTTTTTATCAATTAGATCTAACATCATGAGCTATTTGGAAGATCAGTTGAGAATCACATCAAACATAGAAACTCAATTTCTATTTAAAGTCACAAATACTCAATTTGATATGTATGTAATTTACATATGAATATACCCAATATACATACATTTTGTTTATGTACATACACATAATTACTTCTCCATTTATATGTCTGCAGTTTCTTATATGTATATAAATATATAAGATAAAACAGTATTTTTATTAAATAGTCAACTGCAGGGCAGTCATCTCTCCAATAGTAAAAAAAAAGACAGTATTCACTACACTCAGCAGTTGGCATGTGGTGAAGATTTGGCAGCTGTTTTTATCCTTGTTTTATCCTCCTCTAGTTAAGACTAGCTAGATTTCAATTTACTATTCAACATTCAATATTAGTCAGATTGGTTCAAGATCAGTTACCTGATAAAAAAAATCCTAAGTTTATAAATTTCACCACATGACACACACATATATATATATATATGTGTGTGTGTGTGTGAAAAACTGGATTAAACTTAAAAACCCTGCTTCACTTTATTAATAGTAGTGTTTTCTTCACTATATATGTTTAGAATTTTGTCAATAAATTACATTAGATTAAATAATTCTGAGTAGCCTTGAGTAATTTTGGATAGCGGTGACCAAATGGCCTTCAATGCTAAAGATTTGTGGATCTATACTTATTTAACTTTTTTTAATCTAATTATTTTTCGTTTAATCTGTATATGTTTCTTGGCAATATTAAAAAATATTTAAATGAATTTGATGACGAAAGTTGAATTTATTTCTTGAAAAATGTAAAATATAGCGGTATAGAGAAAATTTATTTTAAATTAAATTTCTCACTATATGTTATCACTAATATATTGAAATTTACCAATAAAGGCCTCATTTTGTGCGACTAAATATAATATGATAAAAAGTTGCGCTTATTTAAACAAGGATGTAAAAAATAATGATTATCATGGATGATCAGTTTCTTTTGTATACCAAATCTTTCGCAGTAAATCAATTTGGCTTTAAATATGTAGTACATATTTACTCAATAATAATTAAAGAATCATTCCCTATTAAACATACATTCCCAGAAAAAAAAGATTAGCAAAATACCATCTATCTTCTAGCCAAAGCAACTAATCAATAAATATACACATTTATTTATACTTATTACAAATCAGAAGCTCTATTAAAAAATAATAAAAAAAAGAGGGTCTTTATGTTTTCTACATCCTGCTAATAACATAAAAGAATTAGAAAGCATTGACGAACCTTTTGTATTTTAAAATCAAATTAAAAATTAAAAATTACTAATGCTTATTGATAATTTGAATTTCACATTGTTTAAAGTTTATTTAACGTACACAATTCTTTGGGAGAAATGAAATATATTATTCTCAGGATTTTTAAAGAAATTGTGATCCTCTGAAATCTGGTACTAGTTAACAATATAATAAAAAATGCTTTAGGCTTGAGAACTGTCAGTGGGATTGATAGTTTCCCTAGCAACTTCAATGCTAAAACACATTTGAAGCTAATTCACATAGATAAAACCCACATTTTAGATTTGTTTACACCATAAATCCATGAAAAATTCATATCTAACATATATATGTGTATTTTATACTTTATCATAAACAAAATTTATTATTGGTTTATTACAGGTAAAGAATATATCTTAAATATGGCAAAATTTTTATTTTTTTTTTTGTATCCAAAAAAATAATAATATTATAAATGATAAATATTCTCTCTGAAATTAGGTACATATGCTCTCCCGTTGAAATTTTCTAGAATGTATTGTAATTCTTTGAATTATATATTTTAAAAAAAAGTAACAATAATATGCATTTAAAATTAAATTAGAATTTCAAACTTTATTAATGAATTGAATAATTACAATGTAAAGAAAGCTAGCAAAATATTTCATTTCAAATGTCTACACATGATAAAATAGAATACATGTATGTGTGCTTGTAATATCATCTAATGATTGAAACTCTCATAGAGATACATCAGCAGACATAGGTTATTATAAACTAATGAGGTAATTCCAATTCCAAAAGAAAATAATTTTAAAAAACTATTCCAGAGATGAGTTTTTGCATAACTATATAATAAGAAATTTGTGAACTACAAATACGTATAGAACATACTGTTTCCTTTTTCTGCTTTTTTGATATTTTGTGATGCAGTCTTTTAAACTTCTGCAGAAAAGTTTTATTTTTGACAAATTTTAACTCCATATCTAAATGCAACTTCTATTCTCTGCCATATCTTCCAAATAAAAACAATACAATTTATAATATTTATTGAATTATTGAAATTTGTAACCTGATATTTTATTTAAGACATATTAAACAAGGCATCGTGTAATTATGGTACCAGAGAGATCTACACTTTGAGTGAATCTATAAATGTTGATAGAACAAATGAACTACATTGGATTAAATCTATTTTACTAAGATAAGTTGTACTTTTACTTCTTCAGTCTTGACTTTTAAAATAAAAAACTTTTATGCTGCACATCAATATTGCAGTACAAAGAATATTATTGAAGCTTTTAATTATAGAATTGCCTTAAAATGTATGTATAGTGTTCAAGTTATAAATATAAAAGGCCTGAACATGATAAATGTTCAATATTGTGATAGATTTGATCCCCTATAAAATTTCATGGTACAAATAATCTGTTATTGAAAGTCTCATTTCAATCAACATACATGCATATGTGCAATGACAGAATTTTATAAGTAGACCAAGTTAAAGGTTATCTGGATGTCTCACTTTTAGCTTTATCACATATTATGTCCATGCATTATATCCATAAATTATAAATTGTGATGATAAAAAAGATTTTATTTTATACACAACTTAAGCTTTAGATACTTATCTATAACTACCAAAGCATGGCTAAAGTAGATTTTATTTTAAGAAAATGATATCAATCCACCATTATTTCATTTATTAATTTTACAAATAATTCAGATTGAATTATTTTAAAATATTGCCCTATCTTTTTGTATAAAGTTTTATAATTTTTTTTTTTATTTTAATAGTAAATTCTAATATTTTAATTTTTTAACATATTGTTATTGCTAATACAGAATGCTTAAAGATTATTTATTGAATTAGACAACCTATAAACCATTTTATCAGTTACTCCAAACATAAAAAAAATGAATAAAATATTGTATGAACACAATCATAGTGTAGTGAAGTTGAATGAATATTTCCATTGTTTCAAATAAATTAACTGGACTGCAGTCAAAAAATATAAAGTCCAATATTTGACTGAAGAAAAAAGGTATTGATGATTCATTTTATTACTAATAGGCTTAATGATATATTTACTATACATACATATCAAAATATGTCATGTACAATTGAGATATCAATTTAAAGATATGATTTGGAATATAAAATCATAATTTAATTCATGATATTTCATACTGTTTTAGTTTTGTGGCATAATAGCAGAATCAAACAGTCTTCTACAATGTGATCTTTCTCTTATATTCATGTGTTTTTATTAAATATAGTATATGTTTTTTTTATAAGTAGGCTCATTTATAGATAGTGCAGGTGCAAGATATAGATATGAACAATTACTATATATATATATATATTGTAACAATCCAGAGAAGGTAGACTAAAGGTATCTGCACTATAGGGCGCCATCTAGGCATTTGAACCTAGAAAAATTTATAAAGTAGGCAGATACGTAAGTCAAAAAAAAAATTTTTTTTTTTTTAAATATTTTGGTTCCGGTCGTTAGCCCATGTCACTAGCTCAGTGGAATAGCAGAGATTAAATAATATAATCTAAGAGTATATAAAAAAAGAATAAAATAAGCCACTGCCAGTAATTAGCATACAAACATTTATTTATGCACATATATATAAGATTGAAAATTGTTTTAGTATCAGTTTACATTTTAACATTTAACATTATTTTTAACTTTACTTTAGATTTTAATTTACATTTTAATTTCTATTATATTATAAGTTTACATTTTAATTAAGTTCGCACAGATGGAATTATAAAAATTTGTTTTAATAATGTTGAGTATAGATCGGTTACATAGATTACAACGGTTAAAAACATTTCAAAATAAACATAAACGATCAAAATATAAAATCATTGATACTGACAATTGCAGAGGGAAATTTATAAGCAACCCAATAGTATTCACCATAAGATACTTGCATTGTCACCAATAACTTAAAAGACATCCGAATAAATACATTTTAGATACTCACCGTAAGGTATCATTATTTATCGAATGTCTATATATTTTGATCAAATATGAAAACCCAAAACATACTTAACCGATAACCAATCCATGCAAGCGTCTATAAACAACTTAAATTTAATGCATTTTTATTTAGTGTCGAGTATGAATAGACTACATAGATTTGCATTTGAAAATAAAACATTCTATCCCTATTTAACCTTAGGCTAAAGGTTCGCAGCCAAAACTGGCATCAATTCATCTGATATATCGATGTATTCAATGTAATACGGAATACGGCAGCACCAAAAAGATTAAGAGAAGACATTGACTCTCATCAGATAGGAATATTACATCTATCTAATGAGAAGAACAATAAAAAAAAACTCCATAGAAAGGAACTGCGTTCTCCATCTTATAATTCCTTCCATAGGCAAACGGGTGAGTGTGGCGTATATATAAACGATTCTGCCAGTAGCGAATCTCCGACTACATCTACTAACTACATCAATATATCCAATCCATTGACCCAATTTAACAATGACACAAATAACCTAAGATTACCCTCCCCTAATATAACTTTACAAATCTATACAGCCATTCATGCCCGACTTAAGTTTAACATTTATATAATTAATTTAATGAAAAACAAAAATCATGATAAAACTTAAAGAACAAAAAATAAATAAATAAATGGAAATGATTTTAAATATATATAAAAAAAGGAAATACATCAAATAACATTATTAATAAATTAAGTTGGTCAGATAGGATAATATTGCAATCATTTAAATATGGAAAGTTTTAATTTAATGTTCATTATTTATAAAGTTCTTACGGTTTAAAACAGTTCATCTTTATCCGTTGCTTGCCATGAATGTGAATTCCCACGCTGTCCTAAGATTGGTATTCTGTTGGCCGATTTATTTATCCATCCGGAGGTTTTTGCTTTAACTGGTCCTCAATGTAGAAAAATGATAGTTCATTTCTCTTTCTTTCTTAGCAAAACTGAAGGGATTGAAGAGTGAGTCTTTTCAATCCCTTCTCCTTCACTTCCGCACTAACACATATCTGTCCTCTCTCAATAATAATTAATTAATAATTTTCAAACTTGTCCTTTTATATTAATTTGAAGGATCCAATGGACATTACATCATGATGATGATATGGTCCTTTCGCTGAGGTCCGATTCCATTGTTTTTCATTCATTGGCTATTTGTTTCTATTGTTTTCCTATCTGACCGATGTTTTTACATTTAAATGCCCAAGGCTAGTTTACATTTCTAATTAAAACAATCATTTCCATTTCTGATTAATTAATGTGTTTTCAAACTTAAAGATATATTTTTATCTTTAAATCTCTACTGAAAATTTAGTTTTAAAACACTTTTTCTTTAATAAAGTTTTCGTTTAATAATTTTTTTTTTTTTATCTGTGCGATTTATATATACGAGTTTAAGATGATATTTAATTTCAATTTTTAATTCTTAAAGAAAATTTTTAAATGCGAACATGTTTAATAATAAAAAAACAATGTAACATCGTCTGTGCTTGTTACAATATATATATATATATTGTAAGAGATAGCTTACAACTAATCTTCACATCCGTCCTAATTTCTTTCACAATGTTTGAATTCAGACTAAGTGGTAGGCAAATAATTTATCCTACATACCTACTTATATACATATAGTATATACACATATAAACATACATATAGATTGATATGTCTGAGAAATTAATTCTTTTTTTATCTATTGTGAGAAAGCAAACAAATTCATTATACACATGAAGTACACATGTGAACATACATATAAATGAATATATTTGTTTATTGGTAGAAATTAATTGTTTTTCTTTTATTCATTTAATCTCATTAACTAAAAATACTAATTGATTGACTTATAGAATGGACATAATCAAAGATAAAAATTATATGAGGTCAAAATTGTTGCTAAATGATCGAGTTTGTAATAATGAAGATTAAATAAAAATAATAATAATAATAATAATGTTTTATAATTTGTTTGTTTTTTATTAAGTTGTAACAATAGGTTTTTAGTTAGCACAAGACAAGCTAGCATTTCTTCACTTGAAAAGTAACAACAGAACTATCAAGCCATAAAAATAAAGTCTTTTATTTTAAAAGTAATTTAAAGTCTTTTTAATTTGGATAGAAGGAAACTGGAAAGTTAAACTTCAATTTATAATTAGAAGGAATGGACTAATGACTTAATTTATTCTGCAAACTGGAATTTATTATTATAGAAATGAGGAGGAAAATGTGAAACTACTAAAAATTAACTGTTTTCTTTAAAATATATATATATATATATAAGGCATTTTATAAATAAAATTTTTCTTTAAAATATATATATATATATATAAGGCATTTTATAAATAAAATTTTATAAAAGGAATCATTACAATGTATTCAGGGCAAAAAGCCAGTTCTATGGTATTTTCCAAAGCTAGCTTCAATGTTATTATGAAATTATGAAATTATAATATTTCACAATCAAAATGTCTATTTAAAGAATTCTGGTGTACAGCAATTTTCCATGGATGTATATACATTCAGGGGAGATAACTTGTATGTGTTTGTTTTAACCAAGCAGCATTAAAGATATAAATATCAACAGAGTTGGTGAACAAGAACAGTATGCATGGAGATTGACATTTGCTTTCCTCAAGATAAATATATTTTGTTTTGATTCATGTGATTATTTTTTTTTGTTTTTTTTCATTATTGCTGTTTGAAAGTTTATGTATTGTAATTTTTTTTATTGTGTATTCATTTTTCAAATTCGATCACCTGCAATTTAAAAGTAGAAGCAGTGAATAGATGTGTCATATGTTGATGTATTTTAAAAAAAGGAATCATCTTCAATTAATATGTATTATTTTTTTAATAAAAGTAAATTTACAGATTCCTCTGAAAATTCAACATTGATCCATCAAGGTGACCTCAAGTAAGGTTTTTATATATTTAACATTGAGAGCAAAACTTTAGGACAAACAAAACTATTTTGTTTACTAATAAGTTTTAATAATATTTACTTGTAATTTTGTTTTACTTCTGAGTGCAATTAACCCACTGAATAAAAGGTCTTTTTCATATTTATCATTAATTTTACTAGGACTTGCACACATATATAAATGGGAGTGGGGATATATATATATAAAAAAAGTTATAAATGTATTTACCCTAGCCTAAAACTATCATTCTAATAATTACATTATTGGGGTAGTTTTAGAATTAGGGAACTGTCATTTTATGTATATATTTAATGAATTATATTATATAATTTTGTATATAATATACTTCAAATTATTTTGTTTCTGTTGTGTGAAGCCATCAGAATGATAGAAAAACCATTCTTGGTAACCGAATATTTATTTATTTATTACTTTTTGATTGTAAATATTTATTGTAGATGTTGTTAATAAACGTATTAAGTTGTTAAACCAATCTGATCTCTGTTTGATCATTACCATCTTCATTGTGCATTTATACCACTAGATGTTTGATCACCATCATCATTATGTATTGCTCTTTTAAATAATTGATCATCATCAGTATTTTTCTATATCTATGCTTATACATAGGCATATTTGGTTAATAATTGAGTAAGACCATCCCTGAAGAGAGCTGACTGCAAGAACTCCCTGAGTTTGAATTCTGTGGAGTAATGGGGTCTAAAGAGAAAGATGTAATAAATATGCACTGGTCTAAATTACATTGAAATATTGTTAGTAAATTATAAGTTAGTATATTGAAAGTAGATGTGATTTGGAACTAGGCATTTCATTGTGAGATCTTTAGCATCCTATTCAAAGGCCTAGGTCTGACAGCAGTGAGATGCACTTCCTTTGTTATATGCCATTTCTGATTCAGTAACATCTGATTCACCCAAATGTGCCATCAAATCATGGATGTAGGGTATTATTTGTTGTAGGTTGGTTAATACATTGTATTAAAATCATCCAATTACTGAGTTGTATTCATATCATCATATGGTGTACCCAGCAGTTTTGTTATATCTGGCACCATCAAATTTGGGGAAGTGAGTTCCATTATAATATAATATTTTAAAATAATTAATAAGTTTTATATTGTACCAGATATATAAATATATGCATTACATGAAATATTTAAAAGATATGTTAAGAATATTCAGAAAAAAATAATATATTTTTTTATAATAAAACAGTGCTGTCAATTTAATAAATAGAATAAAGAGATTTTAGAGAAGAACAAAAGGCTGGTTAGAAAGTAAACAAAATAAAAAGTAAAACTCCACTCAAATTAACCTAATCTCAATTTAAAATAAAAGAAAAAATAGAAGAGGAAAAATATAATTAAAGTATAATGTAATTTAAGAATTTTAGTAAGCTTTACTATTTGGAAGGAATTGCTTATCTTTTCTTTAAATAAAATTAAAAATTCCAAAATGTTATGAGGTATAATGAAAAATAAAAAAAAACAAATGTGTAAAGGTAATATAAAAATTATAAAATTGAACTATAAATAATCTTATAAAATATTGTCTAAAATTATTTAATTTTATAAAATTATGATCTAATTAAAGAATAAAATAATTTTGTAAATTATCTAATCAAGAAGGGATGATGTTGTTCCGATAATTAATACAATAATTAATGTTATAATTTTAAAAAAAATTAATTAATTATAAAAGAAGATTGAAACTGATTAATGATGTGGTTGAGCTCAAACAATGGTTTGTCAAGGTATATCAGCTATTAAATCTTTATTATCTCATCATTACTATTATTATTAAAGTTTAAGAAGATTATTCAATTGAGTTATTAAAATTATTGAACATAGTTTGAAGTCATTCAGGATATACTATTGTTGTTAAACTTTTTTTCCAGTCTCTTTCATTGTGAATGTCTAGATTTGTTCTGCAGTGATATTCATTTTATTTTTATTACCCAGTTCATATACATTTAATAGCCAAGTTATGACAAAAATTCTTGACTTGCCAGTGCTGAAAAACTTGCCTGTCATTATCAAAGTCTCACTATCAAAGACTACTGCTGAACAAGGCCATTCATATATATGCTGCCCTGGAAAGAAGCTATAATCCATTAAAGAAACTGGCAAACCTGTTCAAACGTACCATCCACAAACTCTACAAGCTATCAAGAAGATAGGGGTGATCACTCAAAAAAGTCTATACAAAAACCTAGGTTAGTGTAAGAAAATAATGTAAAGCCTAGAGTTAAACAAAATACAGGGGTAAGATTTTATTATTTTAATAAAACTTTTTTAAAATTAAACATGATTATATTCTTACTACCTAATTTAAATTGGACTTAACTATACTAAATAAATTTGTAATTAGATTAATTTAATTTTTTTTCTAAATGGTGTTATAATGTTGTTTGTAAATTAATATGTTCTTTTAATTGTTAATTTGGCATAAATTTTCTCTCTCCATGTCTCATCATATAAAATTTAATTAAACAAATTTGTCAATTATATTGTTTGGTGCTTAAATATGAATTATCTGTTAGCCTAAGTTAGGGAAGTTTCTTCTTTATTTGAGCTACTTGTGAAATCAAGCACTAGGAATGTTGTTTTTGGAATATGACAACTGATTCTAAAAGAAATCCGAGAGTTTTATTCTCAGGATAAATAAAAAGTATTTACAGAAGAAGGATTTTCCTTCTATAAGTTATAGAGTAAATGTAACTGTCTTGAAATGTGGCCCTGGTGTGTGTATTTATAAACAATCTTATTCTGAACATTTATATAGTTAATATGTAAAATATTGACTATGTTTTTCTTTCTGCTTGGATAATGGTGCAATTTTAAGTTTATTAAAATAAATTTATATCTAAGAGCAATCATTGCTATGCATTATAAATGCCACTCAACATGTGTGCTCAAATGTTCAACTGTTATGAATGTCTAAACGTGCAATTATCTAATTGTTACCCTAAAAATGATCTCAGATATTAAATAAAGCAAAAAATAATAATAATTAAATAAAGGTTAATAATTTTGTGAGAGATGCAAGAGTGGAGAAAACACCCAACAGTAAAATAATAATGTTATACAATAATTGAAATATATATTGTAACTCTTTTATCTTCATTTACAGGCATTGCTTTTATGCTAATAATTTTAATATTTTTTCTTTATAACAAAATATTAAACAATATGGATATAGAATAAATTTTATATGTTCTTTTAAAATGTTAAAAATAAGTAAAGATAAAATGCATTATTATTTTAAAATAATATTAAGGATTTTAAATAAAAGAAATATTGCTATAGAAACCAGTTTCAAATGACTGGAGGAAAAATAAAAATGTTGCTATGGGAACCAACAGAAACTTTCTAAAATCATCTGATTTAACAGGCAACCCTGGTATCAACTATAGTTTTAGTCTAATATAGATCTTTAAAAAATGTATACATTGACCACACAGGATAGTGAATATAAAACTATGGCTGTATAGTCACTATAACTTCTGTAGACAGTATTTGACTACTGTCTACTGAATTGGATTTGAACATGAATCAATTACCTTAATAAAATTTTATTAACAAAATTTCTAGATCTTGCATAGATCCTATATAAGGATTTAACTTAAAAAGTTTCCCCGGTGGCCATTATTTCTTCAGTAAGACAGATAAATAAAATTTTTTTGGAAAGAGTATATATTTATGTGCATCAGGTAGTAACCAACCTCAAGTGCCAATCTCACTAATGCAGCAAGAATTATACTTTTCCTGAAACTCTAACTGATCTTATTTACACTATCTCTAATTAGGTGCCCAACACTAGCTAGTTCACTCTCAGGGCTAGGAGGAAACCTACCAGATGAATGGAGATATAATTGAGAAATCTGCATATTTGAATGATCTCTTACACTCCTTCTATATTTCTAAAATTTGATCATGCATAATTTAAAATTTAGCTGCTTTGAATTCCCTATCTTTAAGCATTTATTACATTAATAATCAATCAAATTTCTTCATCAAACTTAAGGTTTGAGTTTAAAACATATTTAATATATGTGTCTATTTGTATAAGATGTATTTAGCTAGTTTTGCAAGGTATTTTGACAGGAAAAGAAACAGGCAAATATAAACAATAAATCTACTTATTAATGATCTATAAAGAATTTCAGTTTCAAAGTACATGTATAATTATATTCTTATTAATTTATCAAATCAAATATTCATAAGATAAAGAAAAAAAGTATATAATTCACATACTAAATCTAACATAAAAGAAAAAACAAATTTTACTAAATATAATAGATCACATAAACATTGAGTAGGATAAAAAAATACAGTTATACACTACAGATTAAATTAATATTTTAATAGTGAATAAGCCCATTGAAGGTAATGATAGGTAATTCTAAGTTCATTTAATTAAGGCAAAGAAAGTTATAGTTACATTTGGGAACCTGGAATTTTAATAGGATAAGTTTGCTTACATAAGTTTATACTGTTCTGAGTTAACGATCCAAAAGAAATTTTATTTTTGTTTTTTTTTTTAAATAAGAAAGATATCTGCTATTGGCATAAGTCCAGAATGTGCATCCATTTTGTTGTATTAATTGGAATCAAAAAAATAATGATGGTGATTCATAAATCTTTTAATGGAAGCTTGCTTGGCATATTAGGTTCAACACATTCCCTTTCCTCTTTAGGTTATTTTAATCAATGTATCTATAGGGTCCTTAGGGTTTTTATACAGGAAGATAATAAGCATGAACAGCTATGTACTTGTAGCATGGAGTGATCACTTTACACATATGATTTTTACTCCAACATTACAAGTGCTGACATTTTATAAGTTGATCTTCTAAAATACATTTTCTATGTGAATTAGTTAATTCAAAGAAATGCAGTATTTCATTTTTAAAACCATGAAAGTATAGCCGTACAAATTAATATATCAAAACAATATTAATATAACTTTTCCTTCTCCAAATGTCTCCTCTTCTCTATGGCTCCAACTTTTTAATTAAACAATTTTTCTATTACCTATTGATCTCCCAAAGACAGTTTGTCAGCTTTTCTATCTCTCTCTCTCTCTCTCTGGATTGCTTTTAACATATGTATTTTTGGTATCTTTGTCCATGGTACATTTGGTTACAGTTTCTTGGAATTTAAAGTAGTTAAGTAATATAACAAATAACAAAGAACTGCCTAGAGGTATATATAGCAAAGTGTTTTTGTTACCCTCATTAAAGTAAGATATAATAACACAAAAAAATGTACATTTGAAGCAATTAATAATAATAAAAAAATTATATATTTGCATATAACTGTATTTCTCATTTTTTTAATAACAACATAGTTTTAAATATATTCTGAAACAAATAATTATGTATATATTTTCTTTTTTTAAAAAAATTTCAAAATCTAGCTCCCTGACATATATATACATCACTTCTCATATATAGCACACATTGAAGCCAATTTATTGGACTAATGCCTATCTAGGGCAGTTGGTGGATCCTATTTAACTTTTTTGTACCAGGGTTTAAACCTAGTTACTGTTACAATACCCCCTGCTGGAATGACTTCAAAATGAGGTTGACTTATTTTGAGGGCTAAAATAATAAAAGTAATTTTAAAAAATCTGTTATAGCATGGGCTTTAAAGCCCTAGCATTGTAGGACTCTTTGTTCTCCGATCCAGTGTCTACCCAAAGTGTGTTGTTTCCCTGGTGCCATACAATAGCAAATGGGCCCTCATATAAATTACAAAATTTATGGCAGACAAATTTCCCCTGGTCACTAACATGTAGCATTTTCACCATTACTTTGTCCCCTATTTGGAATTGGTGATGTGTACCCATTGACTTTTTATTCCTATTTTGACTTGCTGTTTCATAAGGGTATGATAAGCTTGAGCTCTATCAGCTTCTACATCTATTGGGGACTCTTACACTCCTGGGGAAGGGGTTTTTGGTAATCAAGGGACATGTTTTCTTAAATGCAACCATATTGGGGCAAACCTGGTAAATTCATTGACTGACCAATTGATAGAATTAATGATTTGCAGAATCTGCTTGACCCAACCTTGATGGTTCATTAGAAGATAGGTTCTAAATAGCTGACCTAATTTTCACATGACCCTCTCACATGAATTTTACTGTGTATTATGGATGGATGTCAACAAATTCTTGTTCCCTGTTGTTGTACTCACTGCATCATTCCCCTGATACAAATGGAGTACTGTGATCTGATAGTAGAGCTTTTGGTTTTTCCACAGTGTGAAAGTGAAGAAGTGATCATTTTCTAGCTCCTTCGTGGTGTTTTTAGTGTTTGCCTGGGATATCAGGTATGCAGCTACAAATTTTGAAAATAGATCATATACCATTATGAAACACTTCTTGTTAAAACTGGCTATGGACCATAGTAATTCAGGGCCATCATTTCCCAGGGATTTGTTGGAATTATGGAAGTCATAGATGTTACATGACTCCTATTTTAGCTGGCTTTGCCTTTTTGCATATTTCACAGTCTTACCATGCCCATAATTTTAGTCTCCATTCTGGGCCAATAAAACCAGTCCCAGATCAAGCACTCAGTTTTGGGTGTGCCATAATGAGCATAGAGTTGGTGTATATAGATGATACAGTGTCTCTCATCTGACATGGTAAGACAGGTTTCCACACCTCTTGGTCTTGTAAGACAGGTTTTGATAGCTCTTGGTCTTTGTGAATTTTATATTGCAATATCAATTGTCTCATTAAGTATCCCCATGTCTTGCTTTCCATCCATCTTGTCTGTTGTTCCCTTTTTCTTTAGCTGCTCAGTCAGTGTCTTCAGTTGTCCATCTTCCCATTAGCAGTGGGATAGTTGGGCCAGATCTTGTTTCTCTGCTTCATTCATCCTCAAGTTGAAACTGGCTATATACAGGTTCTTCCATTCAAATGGATGGTTGGGATCGAGCAGGGTTACAAAATATGTCCGGCACAATGTTCTCTGACACTTTGCAATATTCTATGGTATAGTCATATTCTTGGAGATGTAAACTCCAGCAAATCTTCTGGATGTTGGTCAAGTAGTTATGATTTTAAAACTCCAAGCTTTTATGGTTAGTAATGACAACCACTTTTGATCCCAACAAGAGCATCCTGAACTTTTGGAATGCCCAGACAATAGTGATGGCTTCCTTCTCAGTAGTGGTATAGTGGTATAATGTACCTCAAGTCCCTTAAGCAATCAACTTATAAATTACAATACCTCCATCTGACCATCAACCTGCATCTGGGATAGGTGATCCACAACCTATACCCATTGCTGTCTATTTGTACGATGAATGGCTTTTAGAAATTGGGGAAAGCCAACATGACTTGTTTCTTGAAACCACTCTTTATCTCTTCAAAGGCTTTCTTTTGTTCATGAGCCCATTTCCAGGGTACATTCTTCCTTACAAGCCTGACCAAAAGCTCCATCTGTTCTACATTGGGCACCATTTTAACAGGCAACTCTGGTATTAACTATAGTGTTAGTCTAAAATAGATCTTTAAAAATATAAAACTATGGCTGTTTAGTCACCATGACACCTGTAGACAGTATTTGACCACTGTTTATCAAATTGAATTTGAATATGAATCAATTACCTTTATGAAATTTTATAAGCAAACCTTTTAGATTTTGTGTAGATTTTACATAAAGATTTAACTTAAAAAGTTCTCCTGGTGCCCATTATTTCTTTAGTAAGACAGATAAATAAAATTTTCTGGATAGAATATATTTATGAGCATCATGTAGTAACTGACCTCAAGTGCCAATCTCACAAATGCAGCAAGAATTATACTTTTCCTGAAATTCTAACTGATCTTATTTAAATTATCTCTGATTAGATGCCTGACCCTAGCTAGTTTGCTCTCAGGGCTGGGAGGAAACCTATCAGATGAACAGAGGCATAATGGAGAAATCTGTGTATTTGAATGATTTCTTTCCTTCTATATTTCTCGAATTTAATCATGCATAATTTAAAATTTAGCTGCTTTGAATTCCCTATCTTTATGCATTTATTACATTAATAATCAATCAACTTTCTTCATCAAACTTAAGGTTTGCATTTAAAACATATTTAATCAATCAACTTTCTTCATCAAACTTAAGGTTTTTCATTTAAAACATATTTAATATATGTGTCTATTCATATAAGATGTATTTAGCTAGTTTTGTGAGGTATTTTGACAGGAAAAGAAATAAGCAAATATAAATGATAAATCTATTCATTAATGATCTTTAAAGAATTTCAGTTTCAAATTTCATGTAGAATTTTTTTTCTTATTAGTTTATCAAATCAAATATTCATAAGATAAAGAAAAAATATATATATAATTCACATATTAAATCTAATTATAAAAGAAAAAACAAATTTTACTAAATATAATAAATCACATAAACATTGAGTAGGATAAAAAATACAGTTATATGCTACAGATTGAATTAATATTTTAACAGTGAATAAGTATATTTAGGATAACAATAGGCAATTTTAAGTTCATTTAATTAAGGCAAAGAAAGTTATAGTTACCTTCGGGAACCTGGATTTTAATAAGGATAAGTTTGCTTACATAAGTTTATGCCATTCTGAGTTAATGATCCAAAAAAAATTATTTTTGTTTTTTTTAAGTAAAAAAGATATCTGCTATTCGCATAAGTCCATCACTACATTCAATTTGTGGTATTAATTGGAATCAAAATAATAATGATGGTGATTCATAAATCTTTTAATGGAAGCTTGCTTGGCATATTAAGTTCAACACATTTTTAAGCAACATATATAGAGTCCTTAGGGTTCTCATATGGGCAGGTAGTAAGCATGATTATCTATGTACTTGTAGCATAGGGTGATCACCTTACATGCATGGTTTTTACCCCAACATTATAAGCATTGACATTTTATAAGTTGATCTTCTAAAATACATTTCTACATGAATTAGTTAATTCAAAGAAGTTGAGTATTTCATTTTGAAAGCCATGAAAGTATAGCTGTACAAATTAATATCTCAAAAAAATATTAATATAACTTTTCCTTCTCAAAATGTCTTCTCTTCTTTATGGCTCCAACTTTCTAATTAAACAATTTTTCTATTATCTATTGATCTTCCAAAGACAGTTTATCAGTGTTTCTACCTCTCATTTTCTGGAATGCTTTTATTTTTATTTTTGGTATCTTTGTCTACAGTACATTCAGTTATGGTTTCTTAGAATTTAAAGTGATTAAGTAATATAACAAATAACAAAGAACTGTATAGAAGTATGTATAGCAAAGACTTTTTGTTACCCTCATTAAAGTAAGATATGATTACACAAAAAAATGTACATTTGAAACCATTAATAATAAAAAAATTATATATTTGCATATAACTGTATTTCTCAATTTTTTTTAATAATAACATAATTTTAAATGTATTCTGAAACAAATAATTATATATATTTTTTCTTGTTTTAAAAAAAAATTCTATTTCCCTAACAAAATTATACATCACACCTCATATATAGTCACACATTGAAGCCAATTTATTGGACTCATGACTATCTAGGTAGTCACTTTGTGGATCCTATTTAACTCCCTTGTAACAGGGTTTAAACCTGGCTAGTGTTACAATGATTTCCAACAAAGTGTGGAAATAATTGTAACATAGTTTGCCATTGTGTCAATAAAATATTGTAAAGATTTTTAAGTTAATATCATGTATTTTATGAAGTAGGGAATCCTTCAGAATGTTTCCCTGATTTTTCCAGGATTGTAACTGAATATGGAGCTGTAGATGAAGAAATGCTTTAAAATTTAACCTTGATTCTGCTAATCTATTCATCACTATTGAATGCTGAAGAAATATTTGACATTTACTGGCTAAAAAAGGAAACTTTTCACCTAAAATGATTATCCCATAGAAATGTATTATAAATTAATCTGTGAATCTACCTATTTTAAATACTCAGAAGAAAATTGCAATGGAAACTCTCTTAGACAAAATGCCACAGAATAACCCAAAATAAAATAAAATATATTACTGCCAAACATTAAAATTTAATGATTACTGACTGGCTATGTTTCCATATTTACAGATACAAAATATATATCTGAGAAGATGTTAAAGTAAGTCAACTGAGTTTTCTATAGCTATCCTCAAAGAAATTGTAAATTGCAATTTTTTTCACTCTGGTGCATACTTTCTATATAATTTTTTTAATTGTAAATATGTAAATACATTTTTAATTATCATTATTATCATATAATTCTATTATTTAATTAAAGTTATTGTTGTTGATAATTTTCTTTGTCAGTTTTCATCTGAAACAAGCTGATTATTTATTTTGTTAATGTAATAAAGTATTAAATGGAAGTGATAACAATCAGGAAATATAATTGAATCTGCATGGAAGCTTGTTTTTATGTGGGTTTAATGTGATTGTTGCTTATGATTATTATCGACTTGTCAATTAAAACTAAGTTATATAGTCACTCTATTATGTACATGATCAACCATTAGTTATCTTTAAATTTCCTTAAACTAAAATTAATTTACTAATATTGTTTTTTTTTTTTTTATTTCATTGTTAACTTGAATATTGTCAATTGTCTAAAGAGTGGTTACCATTTCATTTTGGGGCCTGGTTCTAGGATTATCTTGATTAAAACAAACATGGATTGAACCCAGCTTAATTTTAAAATGTACTATTTTACTATTATTAGAATTTGGAAAATTGTAAATTAGTCATTGAAATATGGAATATAAATACTTGATCAGATGAGTAATATAATCGTTTATTTTGTAATAAATAAAAATCGATTAGTAAACTCATAATTGTATTGGATAGTGATAGAAATAGGTTGGTAGAGATAATAGTAATATGTAAATAAATAAAATAAGGCATTAAAATGGAAGTACCTTACAGTTTTAAAAAGATTACATAGTGAAAAGAGGGGTGGGCATTCTAGTTATTAAATAAATAAAAGAAATATCAGAGTTTTTATATATATTTTACAAACATAATCAGAAACATATTCACAGAATTGAATAAAAAATTGAAACACACAATAAAGAAAATCAAAACATGTTTAAAAAGATCATAGACGATATGAAAAAGCAATATAAAGAACTGAAAGAAAAAATGAAAATTTTGTTTGCAGAAACAAAAGATGATAAAACCTAGCTGATAAATGAGATCAGAGAAAATAATAAAGAAAATGTTGTGATAAATAAAGCAGATAAAGCTAATGATAAATGCTTGTCTGCTTTAGTAAAAAATGTTCCCTATATTGATAATCTAAATAATTTTAACACAGAAACCTTAAAAGATGTTTTCATTATAGTTGTCTGTGTATCTGAATGCATACGCGATGAAGATAAATGTGAAGAAATATCTGGTTTGGAAAACGAATTCAGTTATTTAAATATTAAAGAAATGGATGATCAAGATCACTTTAATAGAATCAAATATAAAAGTATTTTGTTTAGAAGGGTATATAATAAAATAGGAAACCACCAGATTAAAATTTAGAGAACTCAGAGCTAAGACAAATAATTAAGCTAGGTAAATGGTCCAATAAAAAACTATGTTCAAGAATTCATTGTGTGAGGATGAGAATAAAAACCAGAGCTAGAAAGTACAAAATGAAATATTCATTTTTTCTAAAAATGAATCAGAGTTACTATATGATAAAAGGTATTCCATGTCATTCGGAGTGAGGGCCTATATAATGATTTAACAAATATTTAGAGAGAGACAAGGTTTAATTCTATGAATAAGAATGGCCTTTAAATTGATGGATCTGGACTTGTTAATGGGTACTTGATGGAGAAGAAAGTACAAATAATTTATAAAGTACACACTCCAAAAGTAGATCCTACTTAGCATCAAAAAATGACTAGTTTTAAAAAAATGAATTGTACTGTTCAAATGCTAAAACAATAGTTAAAAAAAGTCATGGCAAATGAACTAGGTATAATAACGATGTTCCATTTAGAATTGAAAGTTGTTAAAAAAGTAGATATACTGTCTTTATACCCTAAATGTTTGATAGAAGTTTTAGAATTCTTGGGTCATATTATATCAAACTAATATATAAATTTCATACTCTACTTTTCAATAATATCAATAAATGAATAGTTAAAAAAAACAAGGATTCAGAATTAAATGATATCACTTTATTATTTGCATTGCTCATTAAACATGTAAATAAAAACACTATATAGTTTGAAACCAAAATTAATTTTGAGTTTATTAATGGTTGATCACGTTGCATTTTTTATTGATAATGAATGGATAATGTTTTATTGTTTTAAGATTGTCATTTTATCTCAGCATTCTTTCCAACCATATGTTTTATATTGGCAGATTCTAAGTATCAAAAGTGAACAAAGCATATTTTATATTGTCAATCTCTAAGTCTCCAAAGTGATCTAGGCATGGTTTTATATTTTTCAGCCTCTAAGTCTCAAAAATGAGCCAAACATATTTTGATATTTGTCAGTTTCTAAGTTTCACAGTAAAGCAAGGCTTTATCTAAATGCATTGTTCATTATATGGTTTTGTTGATATTATATTTGTGCTCCAAGATAGATTTCTGGTATTCATATTTCATGATACACTGACTGTCAGTGGGGAGATTTCCTTGTTTATCTCAGCATTTCAAGCAGATATTTAAGTCCAATAGATAATTTTGATTGAATTAATGTAAGTTTTTTTATATGAATACCAATGTACAGGATTTGTAAGGATGATATTATTTGTTATGTCCATACCAGCTTATAAGATTGTTTCCAAAGAAGTACAGCTAAGTGTGACATTATTGTATAATTGGAAAAAAAATGTCTTTTTATGTAGAAATAAAATCCAGCAATATTTATGGCTAAATTGACTCCATTTTTATTCCTAAATGGAGGAGGGGCAAATGTACCTTTCATGTCTAAATTTACAAGATTTGCTTTAATGTGAATATTTTTTATTATTATGTATAACAAAATATTAAAGGTCATGTATATAGAATGAATTTTATATGTCTTTTTAAAATGTTAAAAGTAAGTGTAAAGATAAAACATGTTATTATTTCATTATTTTAAAATAATATTATGGACTTTAAATAAAAGAAACGTTACTATAGAAACCATTGGGGGGGGGGGGGGATTAAAATAAAAATCGTGCTATGGAAACTAATAGAAGCTTTCTAAAATCATCTGCTTCCAAGAAACCATAGGAAGAATTGTAACACACTTTTACAGTCAAGAAGTCAATAAAATTTTGTATAGATTTTTAAGTTAATATCATGCATTTTATGAAATAGAGAATCCTTTGGAATGCTTTGCCTGATTTTTCCAAGTTGTAGCTGAGTATGGAGGTGTAGATAAAGAAAGGCTTTAAATTTTAATCTTGATTCTGCTGATATATTTGTCACTATTGTATGCTGAAGAAATATTTGACATTTATTTGCTAAAAAAGAGAAACTAACCATCTAAAGTGATTATTTCATATAAATGTACTTCTATAAATTAATTTGTGAATCTATTTATTTTAAATGCTCAGAAGAAAATTGCAATGGAAACTTTCTTAGAAAAAATGTCATGGAATAAACCAAAAGAAGCTAAAATACTTTATTGCCAGCGGACATTAAAATTTAATGATTAATGGTCATGTTCCTACATTTATAGATACAATACATACATACATATATATATATATGAGCTCACAAAGATGTTAAAGTAAATCAACTGAACTTTCTATGGCTATCTTCAAAGAGATTGTAAGTTACAAAGACTTTTTCCCTCTCATACATGATTGCCATAAAATTTTCTTAATTGTAAATATGGAAATGCATTTTTCATTATCATTATTATCATATAATTCTATTCTTTAATTAAAGCTATTATTGTTGTTAAGAATTTTATTGCTTATCATTTCTTTTTGGAACCAAGCTGATTATTTTGTTAATGTAACAAATTATTAGGTGGATGGGGGTAATGATAAGGAAATATAATTGAATGTCTATGAAAACTGATTTTATGCATGTTCAATTTGATCATTGCTTGTGACTAGTATAGACTTATCAATTAAAACTAATTTGAATGGTTGTGATTCCACCATGTACATGGTTGCCCTTCAGTTATTTTAAATTTCCTTAGATAAAAATAAATTTGCTGGATATTATATTTTTTTATTTTATGGTTAACTGGATTTAATTACCAATTGTTAAAAGAGAAATTACCGTTACAATATATATATTATAATGGTCCAATATCAATAGAGTCTTCCCATATCTGCACTACAGGGCGCCACTAGGCATTTGAACCTGAAAAATTTATAGAGTAGGCAGATACGTAAGTTAAGAAAAAAATATTTTCTATTTAGACCATTAGCCCCAGTCACTAGCCCAGTGAGATGCAGAGATTTATAAAATGAAATATTTTTCAATATTAAATAAAAAAACAAAAGAAGCCACTGCCAGTAATTAACACACAAACATTTATTAATGCACATATAGATAAAATTGAGGAATAAATTTATTATTTTATGTTGGTTACTAATTTAATTTTTTAATTTAAATTTTTAGTTTGAACAATCCGCACAGATTTGTTTAATAATATCTTTAAGAGTGTCGAATATGAATAAACTACATAGGTTGCATTTGAAAAGAAAATATTCTATCCCTTATTTAATCTTAGGCCAAAAGTTTGCAGTTAAACTAATGTTAATCCACCTGATACATCGATGTATTCAATGTAGCATGAATACGGCAGCACAAATACCATACTGTCAGGGATGTACATCTGAATAGCATGGTTAAAGAAGATATTGACTCTCATCCAGTACAGGAATGCTACATCTGTCTGGCAAGAAGAACAATAAAAAAACTCCATAGGAAGATACTGTGTTTTCCGTCTTACTATCCCATTCCATAGGCAAAAAGAGGGTTGCAGCATATACTGTGATCCTGCACGTAACAAATCTCATACTACATCGACTAATTACACTAATATAACCAATCCATTGACCCAATTCAACTACGAAACAAATAACCTAAGATTAACAATTCCTTAATTAATTAATATAACTTTACAAATCTATAAAGCCATTCATGCCCGACTTAAATTTAATATTTATATAAGTTCGCACAGATGAATTTTATAAAAATTTGTTTTATAATGTTGAGTATAGATTGGCTACATAGATTCCACATTAAAAACATTTCAAAATAAATATAAATGATCAAAACATAAAGTCATTGATGGAATTGCAGAGGAAAATTTACAAGAAACCCAATGGCATTCATCATAAGATGCTGCATTGACACCAATAACTTAAAAGACATCTGAATAAATACATTTTAGATACTCAATGTAAAGTATCATTATTTACTGAATGTCTATATATTCCAATCAAATATGAAAACAAAAACATAATTAAATGTTAACGAATCCATGCAAGCATCTATACCAAACTTAAATTTAATGCATTTAAATAATTTATACAGTAAATATTAATAAATAAAAAAAATGGAAATGATTTTTTTAGCAAACTCAAATGCATAAATTTAAACATTAATAATTGATTTGAAAGTTAAAAGTCAGATAAAAGTTCATTTTAAAATTTAGGTTAGCTGAATATTAAAAGCTTGTCAAATCTTGATGAAAGTTCTTAATTACTTTTAAATTTTACAGTTTGTATCTTATATTTGAAGAATCCTGGTTCCTGGTGCCAATTCCCATGATGTCTTTATTGGAATACCAGTTTGTTTTTCTGGAGGTGGCCTTAGCTGGTTCATAGTGAGAGAGTGTGACAAGTGCGTCTTATCACATCTCTCAAAAAAATCAAGCTGGAACTCTTTTAATTTGAATATTTTTTTTCTTTTATAATACTCCTCCGGATTCATTAAACATCATTTCCTGTTCCAATAATTTCCATTAAGGTCCGAGCAATTGGTTACTGCTTCTATTGGACATTTAATTTATTTTTGTTCTTTTATCTATATTTCATCTGACTTTTTTATATAAGAACCCCAAGTGCTAGTTTGCTTTTTGTTTAATTTATAAAACAATCATTTTCATTTACAAAAATATTTTATCTTTAGATCTTGTACTTTTTTATAAAAAAAATACGTTCAAATACTTTTTTTTTTATTTAAAAAAAGAAATACTTTTAAAGTTTTGCATTTGTGCAAATATATATACATACATTGAACAACTTTTAATTTTTTAGCTTTTAGTTTTTATTTACGAATTTTAAAAAAAAGTTTTTATTCTAATTTTAAATTAATGTAACAGCATATACCATTACAATATATATATAAAGTGACGTAAAAATTTTAAAAATACATAGGTAGACTAAGATAAATAATTGCGGGCAGATTTATAAAAGTAGATGTCACAAAATATCATTGGTAAATGTCAGAAATAAGCAGGTAGATAATGTCAAGAGGGTCTGTGGTGTGGAAAATCAAGTGAATACATCAATTAAATGGAAAAATTAATTCAAAAATATAATAGATTAATTAAAAGAAAAAATAGTAAAAAAATAGTGATATTAAAAAAATAGATAACTATTATCATTTAAAATAATAAAATTAAAGAGTATAAATTCTTATGAGAACAAGAGCAAAAATGGAAGCTCAAAATAAAGACTTAAAAAATGTTCCCAGTGAGTAACAACAGCAAAATAAAACCGAAAAACAAGAAGTCTGGAATAACAAGTAAACAATGATATCATGATAATGATGACTAAAATGTTCAAAGAGTTTATAAATCAAAATAATGAGACAGCTGAAGAGCTTAAAAACCAAAATAAGGAAACAGCTAATGAGCTTAAAAGTCAAAATAATGAAACAAACAAAAATTAGAACATCAAGCTCAAATGCTTAAAAATTGGAGCATCATATTAAATCAGGTTATAAAAAAATAAAAGAAAAATTTATGAAAAAAATAGGTGTAAATATAAAGCAAGTAGCAAATCAAATCGAGACAGCATATCAAGAAATTAAGATAATTAAATTAAAACAGAAAGAAAAAATAGAACTTTTACTGAAAGCATTTACAGAGAATAAGTTAGAAAATGAAAGGATAATGGAAAATATTAGGATAGAAATTAATAGTTTAGTGGATGAAATCGATAAAATAGTAATAACAGTAGGAAAAATAAGGTTGGTAAGACAAGTGAGAAAAAATCCTATTTAGATTTTAATAATTATGAGCAAGGGAGCATGAATATAAACACACACACACAGAATAATAACTCTACAATAGTCAACTAATTTCTCAAAATACAGATATTTTCAGGGTACTTAGGTGAAGCATTAACTGAACACATTATCAGCTAAGAAAGATACTTTATGTTAAATTAGCTTAATGAAGAGGACAAAATAGCAATTGCATTCACATTTTAAGGTGTTTTTCAAGCTTAATAGGACTCTTTTTTTAAGAATTTCATAACTTTCATTGAATACAAACAAGCTCTACTAACCAAGTTACTGGAGTGAAGAATACCGGGAGAATATTAGACTCCAGGTCTTACAAGAAAAATGGTGACTTGATAAATCTTTCATCCATCTTTCCATAAGCAGATAGCAAAATTAAGACCATTGATGGCCAGTCCTTTATCTGAACAACATATTATTAGGATAGTGTTGCACAGTTTTCTGTATAACATGGAACAAATACTCATCATCACTGAGAGAAAGATAGTAGAGCAAATGGTTAAATTGCTAAGTGCTCTTGATAGCACTAGTCTTGCCTACAAAACAAAAGACCAGGAATTTAAACCTTAACATAAAGAGCCAAAAATGTGTCCATGAAATTTGGCAACAGAAGAAACTCTTGGAGTGGATCAGAAAGAGATGATTTTCTAGTAGCTCTGAAAAAACTAAAATTTTCAGGAAAATCAGAAGTGACTCAGATCTCACTCATGCAAAACAATATGAAAAATCAAGAGATGATTCACAACTCCCTAGCATGAGCAGCTGTCCTAAAAGATATTAAAATAAAGCACAGCCAGATAAAAAGTAATCTGACTAATTGGATGGAGTGACAGGTTTAACTTTATGGATAATGACCTTTGATTGTGTTAAAGAAAATATGAATAAAGTTACAATGTTTTTTATATAATAAGCATCAATAAAATATTTTTTATTAGTATCTGAATTAGAAAAATAAAATAAAAAACATAATAAAAGTTGGATAACTCAATTGTATAAATAATAATTCTAAAAAAAAATATTTAAAGGAAAAAAAGTATCAATCCCTGACTGAATTATGTGAATCAAAATTTATGAATAACTCAGCTGACAGTGGAATGTGACTAAATAAAAAAATGTAAACTAAGGCATTTACAGTTAAAAATAAAATAAAAAAGTAATGATAATGCAACCATATAAATATTAACCATGAATGAAAAATAATAATGTCATTCTTTATAATACAAGTCGAGCAATGGCGAGTGAGAAAATAATATATTGAGGTATGTGTTATATGCTAGTAGAGGAAAGTCCTGGATCAATAAAGATATAGCTGGAAGAAAAATTCTCAGTCAATTAATAAAAGTATTATAAGTCAAATGTACTGTAAAAATAGTCCTGACATTTTCAGATAAAATGTCCATGTTCTGCATCCATAATGT
This sequence comes from Epiperipatus broadwayi, assembly GCA_028023455.1. Lineage (NCBI taxonomy): Eukaryota > Metazoa > Onychophora > Udeonychophora > Euonychophora > Peripatidae > Epiperipatus > Epiperipatus broadwayi. The sequence continues at coordinate 52,110 of JAQFVV010007648.1, forward strand.
ACAAAAATTGGATTCTTGTTGTAATCATGACTTCTGCAAGAAATTAAATGTGGTTTAATTAATGCAGAATCAATCTGACTGTGTTACACAAAGTCATTAAGTTGGATACCTCTCTATAACACTCATTATAAATCTCACTCATCATGAAACTTATTTATTAGGTAATTATAATTTTGTTTTAAAAAATAAAGCATTTAGAATTATAATTGGCAATGCCTAATAAAAAAAATTGACATATTTTACTCCTGGATTGGGAGATGTGCAATGTAACATGAAATATTTAAAAGTATGTTAAGAATATTCAGAAAAAAATATTTTTAATGTAAAAAATGCTGACAGTTTAATAAATAGAATGAAGATATTTTAAAATGGAACAAAAGGTCAAGTAGGAAGTAAACAAAATTGAAAAATAAAACTTCATTCAAATTATCTTAATCTCACTTTAAAATAAAAGTAAAAATAGAAAATGGGAAAAATAATTCAAGTATAATGTAGTTTAAGAATTTTAGTTAGATATACTATTTGGAAGGAATGGCTTATCTTTTCTTTAAATAAAATTACAAATTTCAAAATCTTATGAGATATAATAAAAAATAACAGAAAACAAAATATGTAAAGGTAATTTAAAAATTATAAAATTGAAATGTAAACAATTGTATAGAATTATTGTTTAAAATTATTTAATTTTGTAAAATTACAATCTAATCAAACATTAAAATAATTTTGTAAATTATCTAATCAAAAGATGTTATGTTGTTTTTATTGTAATCAATAAGCCAGCCAACTGGTTAAACAATTAATACTATAATTAATGTTATAATTAAAAAAAAGATTAATTAATTAGAAAAGAAGATTGAAACTGATTAATAATGTAGGTGAGCTCAAACAATGGTTCATCAAGGTATATAAGCTAATAAAATTTTATTAACGCATAATTATTATTATTGAAGTTCAAGAATATTATTAAACTGAGTTATTAAAATTATTCAACATAGTTTGAAGTTATTCAGGCTATCCTGCTGCTGTAAAACTTTTCTGTTTAGTTCCTTTTATTGTGAATGTCTAGTTTTGTTTTCCAGTGATGTATAACCATTTATGCAGACATCCTAACATCACCATGCCATGCTAGACTTGCAAAAGCAGTGATCATTCAGTTTTCATCACCCAGTTTATATACATTTGATATCCTGAGATGTGTTAAAAATATTTGATCTGCTATTGCTGAGCCATCTGCTCATCAACATCAAAGACTACTTCTGAATAAGGCCATGAACTTATATGCTGTTCTGAAAAGAAGAAGTTATAAGCCACTAAAGAATCTGGGAAACCTGTTCAAGAATACTATCCACTAGAAACTGTCAAAAAGACAGGAGTAATCACTCCAGAAAAAGTATAGCAAAATGTAAGTTGATTAACAAAATGCAGGGATAATATTTCATTCTTTTTATAAACTTTCTTAAGATTAGAAATTATCAACTCCTATTATCTAATTTAAATTGGACTTAACTATATTGAATGACTTTGTAATTAGTTTAATTTAATTTTATTTGTATTCTTATTAGTGTTATGGTGTTATTTGTAAATAAATATGCTGATTTAATTGTTAATTTGGCCTAAATTCTCTCTATGTCTTATCACATAATGTTTAGTTAAACAAATTTGTCAATTATATTGTTTCATGTTTAAATATGCATTATCTGACAGCCTAAGTTAGGGAAGGTTTTTTGCTTATTTGAGTTATCTGTGGAATCAAGTACTAGGAATGTTTAAAATCTTTTCTTGGAATATGCCAGTTAATTCTGGATGGTGCCCAATAGTTTTATCCTCAGTATAAATAAAAGTATTTACAGAATAAATATTTTGCTTCTAGCAGTTATAGAGCAGATGCAATGGGCTTAAAATGTGTCTGCAGGGTGTGTATTTATAGACAATCTTGGTCTGACCATTAGTATTACAAACAACAATGTGTTTCCAAGTTTTTTAAAATAAATTATATTTTAAAATAAGTAATCATCAACATTAGTTATAATATATTATTTTATTATCTTCGCAATGTAATGCATTTGTTAAGTGTTTAATTTTGAAATTAATCAAAATTGAAGTATAGGTTTTAGATTATGATTATCCATTATGTTCTCATATTTTTTTCCAATTTTTATAAAACAAAACCTTTCCGATAAGAACTTTTCACTTTTATGTATCCAGTTCAGAAAATCTTGCAGGAAGACCTGGTTAAATCTAAATGCCTCTGAATTATTTAGAATGACAAGATATTTATTTTTGTAAAATACAAAAGTATTTTTGGATACATAAACATTAATAATAATGGGGGAAATCTTATCGAAGCTGTTAATATATTTATATCGATTGGAGAGTAAAGAAAATACTTAATTAAAATAAGAAAAAAATCATTGAAAAAAATTGTGTAATAAAAAATTATTATATACTAAATATTTTTATTTAAATAAAGTTAAAAAATAAAAATTTTCTGTAGATTTATTATTTTTCTATTATTTTAGTTCAAAATTTGAAAATATTCGATTACTAACTTTTTTTTTATTTATATAAACTACTGGTAGAAATTTTTTATATTTTAATTTATATATCTATATTTTTGGCTTAAACATTTTTAGTCATAAGTAATGTGTAAAAAAATTTTTTTTTAATAATGCTTTTATGTAAATAGTTGACTAAAAAGTATAAATATAGCATAGTAATCTGCTGATTAATTTGCCATTCTTGAAAAATATCAGAGATCTCAAGAATCTACATTTGTTATAAAAAAATTGGAAATTGCAAAAATATTGTCGTTCCATAAAAACATTTGAGGTCTTTTTAATTTTTATGATTTATTTGACCCTCAAATGCTTTTGTGAAATGATAATATTCCTGATATTTCCAATTGTTTTATAACAAGTATAGATTCATAAGGTCTTTGATATTTTCCAAGAATGGCAAATTAACTGAGAAGCTGTTGTTTTTTAGTCAGCAATTTACTTAAAAGCATTATTTAAAAAAATTACATATTATTTTTTAGTTATATTTACATATTATTTTAAAAAACGGTTAAAAGTAAAAAAAAAATCTGATAAAAAGTATAATTTAATAAGTGAAAATAAAAAAATGCACTCTTTAAAAAACAAATTTTAAATTTAAATATCATCAGATCATCTACAATAAAAAATATTTATGTATTGGCTTTTTAATTAATTTAATTAATTGGTTATTATGATGTAATTGGGCTTGGCCACTTGATGGCATTGTTGGCAGTCAAAAACAATACAATGTATGGTTTTCGGGGCTGTGTGATTTTTAAATCGCTGTTTTTTTTTGGTTATTAATTTATTGATTGCTATAACTTTTTTTTCATGCCTTTTTAATTTTAATTTTGTATTTAGTAAACGACAACCTTTTTTTTTATTTTTAAATTGCTGTTTTTGGACAAATTATCATCATTCCTCCTTTTCAGCTACTCTGCGATGTCTATTTAGCAATGTCTTTCACTTAATTATTGCTTTTGACATAATAAAACAACTGTGTAGGGTTAGGGTTAGGTTTAGGGTTAGTTTTAGGGTTACTTTAGGGTTAGTTTTAGGGTTAGTTTTAGGGTTAGGTTTAGGGTTAGTTTAGCATTAGGTTTAGGGTTAGTTTTAGGGTTAGGTTTAGGGTTAGTTTTAGGATTAGTTTAGGGTTAGTTTTAGGGTTAGGGTTAGTGTTCTGTTGTTTGTAATGCTAAAATAAAAAATATCAAAATCGTAACCATAGTCAGACAAAATAAAGAAACTCAAACTTTTTTAAACAACAACAAACACATATAAATGTCTTCTTTACTTATTAAACATGTTTATAATATGTGCTTTTTATGAAATTTACAAAAAAAATGTGTGTATTTTTATTGGACAGCAGAAATACTTGGCTTCTGTTTTTGGCAACTGCGGAAAAAGTTACGCGATCACCAGCCATTTTATGAACTATGTGATATTTCACGCGAAAACGAGATTTCGCACGTGAACTCGGTCGAATTTGTTTTGACATACTGTCAGCAAGCTTTTACACATTACACCTTCTCTAAATAAGAATGTGGCCATTTGGAAAATTACTATAAAGTCAGGTTTCTTAAATTCATTACAAATACAAAGATTGTGTAACGTATATTGTAAAAATTTGACTAATCAAACTACACACACATATATATCAAACTGTACATGAAAGATAAGTGTGTGGATTCACAGTAACTGTCACAAAGCAGAAATAGGCCATATTATTTCTGCATTATGTCATCATCAATGGCCTTCTAATGGCTAAGACAAACATAGATGTTTTCTATGGCCGTAAGTCAGGTCTTGTAAACAACATTTGTTAGGTGTTTTGGTGAGCCAGAACACCATCAAGTGGCCAAGCCCAATTACATTATAAGAACCAATTAATTAAATAAGAATTACATCAATATAGGAGTTTTTTTGGAAAATATAAGGATGAGAGTTTGAGTTCTAGAAACAGATTTTTTTTTTTCATTGTTAAAAATTAAAAAATGGGGACATAGGGACATTCAAATAGAAACATACACAAACAGGAAAAATTAATATAAAAGCATATAAAAAATGGGGACAAATATTCTTGCTGAAAAACAATAAAATTGGAATATATAGGGTATATGAGCATAGACTTTCACACGACCCACCACTCTCCACTCTATCATATAACACTGATACCTTTGAACACATATATGTTGAAAAGATAAATAATCACCAATATACATATTTCATGCTAAACCAGCAATCATCACTTGATCCAGATTATCATTTCTACACATATATGCAATAAATGCTCAGATATATATTAAAATAGCCAAGCCAGTCCATTAAAGTACGAAAATTGGCTATCTTAATATACATCTGAGCACTTATTGCATATATGCGTAGAGATGATAATCTGGACCAACTGATGATTGCTGGTTTAGCATGAAATATGTATATTGGTGATTATTTATCTTTTCGACATAGATGTGTTCAAATGTATCAGTGTTATGAGATAGGGTGATGGGCCGTGTGAAAATCTGTGCTCATATACCTTATATATTATATATATTGATACAGGTATATAGTAAGCCTGTATTTCAGTTATTAAAATTGGAATAGAAAAATGTAAATATATATCTCTTAAACATGAAAAGGTGATTAATGATATTTTGTAAATGACTAGATCAGGTGGCAGCAACATTTTTTTTTGCTGCAGGTCAAAATCAATCAAACTATGACTTTTAAAAAGATATTTCAGGTCAGTAATATTTTCATTTTAGTGAATAATAAGATAAATTTTATTGAAAAAATAATTACAATATGCTTTTAAACTTTAATCATAAAAATTCAAAAGTATAATTCTAATTATTATAAAACAAATATAATTGTCAAGTTTTAATTCATTAATTTATAAATTTTATTTATAAATGTTCGATTCGTCATCAATGGCTCCTCTGGTGCTGAATTTGTAACAACAATTTAATCAAGTCTGGTTTATATATAGTTATCTTAAGCGTCCAATTTTTTGATAGTTAAGCTGCATCTATTCTTACTTAAAATAAATTTCACATGCGAAAATATTTGCTCACATTTTTAAATAGAACGAACGCAGACAAAATGACAAAACCAATTGTTTTCAAAGATGAAAACTTCATAGGAAGTAATTCCCAACATGATGATATCATGAGATGATTATTTTCCGTTTTTCTATATCTTTCCCAATGTCTTGGATTTATCTGTCCACAATGTTGTACTTTAAAATAAATCATTTGTAAACTTAAATTGTCAATCTTAAGATATTCAAAATATTGCAAATCTAAAATATTTTTTTCTATTTAGTCAGGCTTTATTATAAATGTAAAATTTTCACCTTGCTTCTTAAAACGTTGAAATCTACTTTCATATTCACTTTTAATGTTCAAAACCCATCTTTCTAATATATTTAGATTGCTTTCATCAATATTTTCTTTCTTGCATTGGCTTTTTTAACAAGGGAATGAAAATAAATATTTTAGTTTTTATATCAATTTCAAATAATATTAATTTCGAAGAAAAACTCTTCCATTCATTGTATATTTTCAAAAGTGTGTGATTATTTCATTAGAGTCATACATTGAAATCATTGGTTCATTATGTCTGTTAAAAAAAGGTTTAAAAACCATTGTTTATCATTGAGTTCGAGATTATTTTCACCAATTTTGTAAATATTTGTATATCATCAAAACACTCTACAAATCTATTAAGAACTTTTCTTTAACCATCATATTTCAGAATGTAACAGCAAATCTTTATATTTCGATTTAATTTTTCCTCCAAAAAAGCTTTGAAGCCCTTGTGTGTTAATGCTGATCATGCTGCTATAATTTTTACAATCTTAATAACATTTTCTCTTACATCCTTAAGTTGTTGTAGATGCCTTTACAAATAAATTTTCTTCATGTATAATACAATGGAACAATAAAAGTGGGCAACCAAGTTCATTTCCATTAGTTTCACAAATCTAATATTTATTGCTCTCATACATAGAGTACCATCAGTTGTTATGGAAAACAATTTACTTTTAAATGCAATATTTGCCCATTTTTGTAATTTGTAAACTCTTGTAGTTGATGGGCAATGTCAGTGTTTTTAGTCATTTGACAGAACTATTTATTGATACAAATGTAATTATAATTGCCAGCCTACTCATACTATTTACATTGATACTTAATTATGTTACTAGATTTTTGACCTGTTAATCAATATTTTTGGTTATATCTTTAATGCAACACTGAACTGTTCTGGATGACAATAGCTATCTTTAACTCTGTCACTTATTTGTTGTTTTTTTTGCAAAGTCATTAAATAAGTATGCAGAACAATTTATGAATGCCTTTTTCAAAAATTATCATCTGTAAACAGTTTTTCATTGGTACCAATGTTAAGAGCTGCAACAAAGCTGGTAGATGTAGTATGATTGTGACAGATAATAAAACTTTTTAACAATTTTTTTGTTTTCCAAAATTTAATACATGTTTAGCAATGCATTCAGATTTTTATTCATTTGACATTTCACTCACATCTTTATGTTTTGGAAAAGTGTCACTCAATATTGTAAGTCCTGATGGCAATTATATCTGTACAAAAAGTACATATCAATTTGGCACCATTTTTAATACATCCATACTTTTTAGTCCACACATCTTGAAATAATCTCTTATTTACTTTTTGTTAGTCCATGGTAATAAGTTTTTTAATAATTAATAATAATTATTTCACTTAGGTAACTATTCTTGCACTACTGAGCAAGTGATACAACTGAGAAAATGACATTCTCATTGAGTAATGATAAAAATCATTTGAACAATGTCACTGTATTCTGCTTATGTTCATTACTGCAATTTTGTAATCAAACCAAAATATTAGTCTTATGTTTGTTTCATGCTTATGTTTTATAATTTCTTTTTATATATCTTATCTACGAAACTCAAGTGGGTCACTTGAAATTATCAAATGGGTTAACTTGGTGATCGGTGGGGTCATAAGTTGCTGGCACATGGCCTAGAGATTATAATTAATTTAAAGAGATTTCAACAAAAAAAAAAAAAGAAATAATATTGAAGGAAAAAATTATAAGTAATTATCAAGTTAATCATATTATTAAATCTATTTTTAAATTTTTAATATAAAGTCGGTATTCATTTGGAAAATTTTTTGATGTCAGTTAATATTTACAAACATTAATACTTTTATATTACTATATACTATTATGTATAATATTAATAAAAAGAACCTTATAGGATAGCGGTTGTGTTGTTTATATGCTCCCGTTTCTATAACCTGGGTTTTATTTCTGGCTAATAAAAACTTTCAACAGGTTTAAATTAGGTTTTTTTAGATAACTAATCTAGATAACTATTCAATATAAAATAATAAGTATCTCATTACTTTTAATTAGAGGGTAAAATGGAAAAAAATATCAAAATCTCACAACTCAACGATTAGTTAGCATAGTGAAGAATATTTTCTCCTTCCCTATATCTTTTCAAATAGCTATTGCAGATGTCTTGGCCCTGCAGTGAAATATTTAAAAAATGTTTTTCCTAAATAATATTTTAATAAAAATATCTTCAGAACAAGGATATAAAACTACTCTATAATATATTCTTATTCTTTATTAATTTTCAAGAGAATCATTGTCCTGGGCATTTAAAAACTGATTTATTCATATAAATACATAAATATAGTTTCAAAGTGCCAGTTCCATACAAATCCTTTCCAGCATTCTTTCTCCAAAAATAAAAAAACACATTTTTATCAAGATATCTTAATCAAATGAATGATAATTTTCCTGTTTTATATATTTTAACCAATAACAGTTCAATATTATTACATGGAATTATAGCAAGAGTTAAATAATGATAATTGCAAATACATTCTTATTAATTATGACTCAGTAGTAATGATGGCTAACTAAATATCTTAAAAAAATTTCTGGATGAATGTCTAACTGAAGAGAGTGAGAAAAAGGCAGTTTGTCCAATTTGTTAGACTTTCCCATAATGTTAACATATACCCATTTAAATACACAAAGCATCAAATATAAAAGAATAAGGCATATCATTTTTTATATTCATTACCTTGAATATTTTATTTAAAATATAATGAAATTGATAAACAGATGTGATCATGTGATGTATAATGAAGTTATTTAAATTTGTAAAGGAAAGATAATTCACACCAGGACTCAAATTTAGTTGCAATCAACTGTTCTCCAGTTCATTTGATGATTCCCTAGCCATCTTTTAATTCTTCAAGTAAGTGTAATCTTTTACATATTATACACATTATTATTTTAAATTGATACAGAAATATCTGCACTTGCATTTTAAGTAAAATATTATTCACAGTTTAAATAGAAAAAGTTAACATGGCATAATTATAAGTGGATCTCATCAGACACTGATGTCTTTTTATAAAATTCAATACACAAATATATGTACTTCAAAAGCACACATGTAACAAAGATCCAGCTTGTAGAATATTACAATCAACCAATAATCCAATACCTGGTTAGAAATATACTGATTAACATGCAAATTTGTCTAAATGTCCTTATTAAATACCATATCAAAATAAAAATTAGTATTGTATAATATATGTTATGATTTCTTCACAATGTGAAGATCCACAACAATGTAATCACATCTCAAACTTGTAACTTTTTATTTTTTCTTACACTATCCTAGCATATGAAATTTGAGACAAATGTAACATAGTTTTTGAAAAGTCTTTGAAACTAATAAATGCATACTAAATATATAAGAGTAATGTCACTAAATGAATTTTAAAATAACATACATCTTGTTGTGTTTGGCTGAATTTCAGATTTCAGGCTCAAGCCAACAGTGATATCAATAAAAATATGAACACTCAATAAATACAGTTGTACATAAATAAACATAGTTAATATGGACATGCTGAATGACTGGACTAACTTCCAGCTGTACAACACACTTCCAAATTACCATTAAAGTGTACTAACATATTGTAAATAACAATAGAGCTTTAGTTTTGCTAAACACTTCATCATGAATTTTTAATCATTGCCAATTTTTATCTTTTCTCAATAAGTTGTACAAGGGCTTTGTTTCATGTGCTTTATTTATTAAAAAAGTCTCAAAAAATTTATCAATCCTAAATATGCTTGTAGTTGTTTAATGTATGTGGTTTTGTCACATTTTGCACTGCTCTTACATTTTTGGGTGCTGGTTTTTCTTCCCTATTGGAAATTATATGACTGAAAAAAACTAACTTTTTTGCATGTCATATGCTTTTTGGGGCATTTAATTTTACTCCAAATCTGTTTCATTTTTCACAAACCATAAACAGTTTTTTCCATAGCATCTTTTCTGAGTTTGCTGTGATGAATATATCATTGAAGTAGGGGATAATGTCCTCTAGGTACTGGAGCAATGCGTTATTTTTTGCTTAAAATGTTAGAGGCTGTTGATATGCCAAATGGTAAATGGTTATATTTAAATAATCCTATTGGGGTTGTCAAGGTTAGAATTTCAGCTTATTTGTTTATCCCTGTATCTGGTGGATTATGGAGTTCAAATCCAACTTTACAAAATATGAAGTATTTTGGAGACTAGCTAATACTTCTTCACTTTCATAACAGGGTATGCCTCTAATTAGATACTTATTTACCATTATTCTGTAATCACCACATAATCTAATTTTGCTTTGGTTTTGTTATAACTATTAAAAGTATGACCCAGTTCAGTGTTTCAATTGACATTAATGCACCCTTAGTAATTAAAACATTTATTTTTTCACCATTTTCTTTTTTTAAATGAATAGGATTTTACAAGGTTTACACCTGACTGGATGCACATTTTCCAATAACTCTATATCAACTAGATTCATTGTAATTAATCCCAATTCTTCATTAAACAAATCAGAGTATTTGTATGCTATTTCTTATTCAAGAGAAATTTTTTTATACAATATTAATTTGGATTTCTAAATCATGGAGCCACACCCTTCTGAGGATGGAGATAATCTTCCCTTTTACTATATGTAGAGGCAGATTCCTTTTTTTTTTACCACAGTAATTGATGGGTAGTGTCACACAGCCTAATAATATTGCATTTCCATTTACATAACTGGCTCTAATGTTCGTTTTTTCTAATTTACTTTTCATGTTAGCTGATGACAGTGACACACAATCTATTAGTAACATCAGGGAAATACCTGACCCACTATCAATTTCCATTGAGACCTCTTTTCTGCAAGGTATTAACTTAATCATAAACTTCTTTAACCCCTGGTTGTCCATGTTTTTAACCATCTGTGTATCTTCCCTATTTTTTTGCATTGGTAATTTATTTTTGCCTTTAATATTACCTTTCTGGTTATATGTACAATCTAACTGACCCTTTTTACAGCATTTAAAACATGTTTCTTTGAGCTACCTGCATTCTTTTGTCATGTGACATCTATTTTCACAGCAAATTATGTTCCTTTAGAATTCTTACTATGATAAGTTTTCACAGCATGATATTCTACTTTCCAGTCTTGAATATTTCTATTTTAGTGTTTTGCTCAGCTTGGTAAGTAATTGCTGTTTGAGTCTATCATCAGACATATTCCATAATAACGGGACCATGAGTATTTCCTCAACAAAATCCCCATAACCACAATCTTTTGCTAATTCCCTCAGAGCTGAATTGTATTCTTTATTTTTTCCCCATTAAATTGCTTCCTATTTTGTAATGTTAAGTGAGCTATATGCTAGGATGGACAAGGATTAATATGATAACTTAATGTCTTTATTAATTCCTCATATTTTTTATTCTTAATTATAAGTATCTCAAATAATCTAATTATAACCTTTGTTATTTTTTTGCAAGCAAAACCTGGAAATGCCACTATTTCTGTTTAAGATCTTCAATACTATTCAGCATAAAAAATTTTCTAGCTGCATTACATATAATGGCCATTCCAATGCATTCCTGATGACAAATTTTGCTATAATATTTTGATTAAATAAACTCATTTTACGGACTACTGTTAACTGTTTCTATTACTAACATCCATCTATCTGCCAAGTTTAACACTGACTTCCCATGACTTACTAATGATTTTAAAACTCTCATTTTCCATAAGTTTGAAAAAACTGTGCTACTAATTTGAAGTGTTCCCTATGACCAGGCATCACCTAACATGAATACACAATTGACATTAACAGATGACAACACATACAGTAGCAGTAAGACAATTTATTAGCAATTAAAACAGTTAACTAATTAAATCTTCAATATACATATAAGTCCACACTTATGCAAACATAATCAGCCAAAAATGAATAATTGAATAAAAATGTTCAAACAGTCTGGGTAAATGAATGGGCTACTTTACCTTCACTATTCAGTCTATCCCCTTTAAAACACAAGACCCTCAGCAAGCCTCTTGTGGCATTTCATAAAATAAGAATAAGACTGAGACAGTCTGCTAAATGTCCTAATGCCTGGTTAGCTTCAGGAGTCAAGATCCTGGAAATGTAGTCACCGATGATGATCTTCATTGCCAGTTACACATAGAATCAGAACAGCAAGCAGCCACCAAGAGCTTAGTCCTTTCTTCTCTAGCTTTACATACCTCTTTCTTCTTTTGTTGTGTTCTTTTTTCTTTACTTTCTTTTTCTGGAGTAATTAATTTATTTTTCCCTCACATAATCTGGTGGAGGGGGGGGGCATGTTGACTTTTACTTTAATTAGTTTTGGTTAAACAATTTAACTATTATTAAAGTTTTTCTATCTGCCCCCAAATCAATCACTATTGTACAATGAAATTCTCTTAACTTTAATTATTAATTCCCCATTTATGTTAGGAATTTATTGCCATTATAATCTGACTTTTCATATCTACAAAATTAATTAATATATACATTTATTTTGTTTGACTCTATTCAAAGCTTTTATTTTTTAATTTAGTTTAATTAATATTTTTTTTATCAATTTCTTTTGCATCACTAGAACCAAATGTATTAAATATAAACGGAATATTTTAAAACAAATATATATGTTTTATTAGACTGGACAGAGTGTGCAATATAATTAGTGCATGGTAGTTGCAGGTTAATGTGTCCCAATTCTTAAAATATCAAAATTTTAAGTATTTATTTATTTTTTAAATTTTTTCTATATCTCAAAATTTGCATAAAAACAAATATAATAATTTTCAACTTTTAACTGAAGAGTTTTGCAGAACAGTAATTAGTAGTTTTTATTTAAGCTTGTTTCCACAAATTTTTTCTTCAGAATTACCAATAATATATATATATATATATGTAATAAATAATATAATTTATGTAAATTTTACTGTATTTTGATATATATATTGATTTGTATATTACATATATATATATATATATATATACATCGTAACCAGTTGGATGACATAGCACACAATAATATATATAATGGTCAGGGATGAAGAGACTCTTACATTATAATTCTGCTGCCAGGGCACAATCAGGCCAATTGAACCTGAAAATTTATATAGGCTGGCAGGGTACTTACAGTAAAATCCAGAATTTAAATAAATATGACCATAATTCTTCATTCACTAGCTAAAAGAGCAGCAGAAATAATATATATATTTTATTTTAAAGAAAGAAAGATAATAAAAAATAGGAATCAGCCACTGCTAGATTAACAATACCCAAAACTTTTATTTTACACATATATAAAATTCAGAATTATTTATTTTAATATAATGTTTACTTTAGAATTTGATTTAATTTACATCTTAACTTTTTTATTTTAGAAGTTCACACTGATGGATTAATTAATATTTTATTAGAATGTCAAGTATGAATAGACTACATAGATTGCACTTGAAAAAGAAAATATTCTACATCTTTTATTTAACCCTAGGCCAAAACTTCACAGTCCCACTAATGCCAATCTATTTGATATATTGATGTATTCAATGCAACATGAATATGACAGCACAATACTATACTGTCAGGAATGTACATATGAACAGCATGGTTATCTAGAAGAAATGTCCCTCATCCAGTCCAGGAATGCTATGTCTGTCTGTTGAGAAGAACAATATGAAAAAACTCCATAGGAAGAGATTGTTGTCTTTTTTGCTGACTTACCATCTCATTCCATAGGCTAAAGGGGTGATCCAAGGAGCAAGAAATACTGTCTGCAACCAATGGTCCAATGAGAAATGGGATTGTTTTGCCAAAGTGCTGCACATAAATTGATACTGCACATAGTAAATCTTCATACTGCATTTACTAATGACCCCAATACATCCAACCCACTAACCCAATTTAACTGCAAAACAAATAACCTGTGATTAATCCTCTCTTAAACTAACATAACTTTACAAATCTATGCACCCATCCATGCCCAACTTAAATTTAACATAATTTAAAAGTTTTAGCTTAATAAAAAAATCATAATAAACATTCAAAAAGGAAAAAAAATAAATTAATGAAATTGATTTAAAAATACATATAAAAATAATTATTAATAAATTATTTAGTTTGGTCAGATAGGAATTCATATTTATATTTAAATACTGGAAAAAGTTTTATATTTAAAGTTAATGAGTTATATAGTGTTCTTATGGGTTTAAAAATCCCTACTTTATAGTTGCTTGTGATTTGGATCCCATGTTGTTTCTAATTCCCACAGAATCCTGGGGAGACCAGTGTGCTGTTAGCCATTTTGTTGGTATTCATCTTGAGGTCCTTTGCTCTAGCTGGTGTAGCTTTTTGCAGGATTTTATTGCAGGACCTGGGGTCTGCAATATAGGAAAACAAAACTTCATTTCTTCTTTTGGAAAAACTTAAGGAATTGAAAGTGCATCTTTTTAATCCCTTCTCCTTCAACTCTCCCCAAAACTGAACTTTATTTCCAATCTTTTCTTTTTTATATCAAAACTCTGGATTAACTGAACATGACATCATGATAATGATTCTTTCACTATGGTCCATTTTCTGAGGGATTTTATTGATTATTCTGCTCTTATTGTTTTTATCTCCTATCTGACCTTTAATTATAAATTTTGAGATGCCTAAGGGATAGTTTACTTAGACTAATTAAAATAATCATTTCCATTTTTAGCCTTTTACACAATAGAAGTATTTAAATTTTGTACATTCCTAAAAAAAATCTTATCTTTCAATCTTTAAATATTTCTTTTCTTTTTTTACTTTCATTTACTTTTAAGTACTTTTCTTAAATATTTATTTTTCCCCACATTTTCTCTTCTTTTTTTTAGATAGTTCTAATAGTTTTCCATCTGTGCGATTATATATATATATATATATGAGTTTAGCTAATTTTCAGTTTTCAATATTTAATTCTTAAAAACAAATTTTTATTTGTGAACTTTCTTTTCCTCTTCTTTATTCTTGATTTTTAATTTTATTTATTAGTATAATGTAACAGCATGTATGCCCATTACATATCAGTAAATTTACTTAAAAAAACAAACAAATTTTTTTTTACTTAGGATTAGTAATTATAGTACATAATTAATGACACCAATTTACAAAAACTTTTTTCAGTTAGTAATTTACAAAAAGAGTCTACATACAAAAAAAATGTTGATGATCATTTCGCTTTGAACAATCTCTGATTACATCTCCTCCCCACCAAAAGTTCCCTTTTCTCTACATTTCATTGCTAACACTCAGCATGGCAAACAAATTATTTATTTAAGGAGTTTGCATTGAAGTAAATACATTTTAAGAGATAATGGGTTTATACATGTATATTTGCATCACAATTATATATACCACCAATTTTTTAAGTATTAATTGAAATGCTTAAATGGGGTTACACTGAGGCAGATTCCCAAAAGATACTCATCTTGAGGTGACACATTTACAATCATAAACTTATGTGGTTGTGCGCACCTATACACTTTAAAGGATAATATATATTTGTAAAAAAATTATGCTAATTGCAACCTTTTGACTTCTTTTTTTAAAAAAAAAATACAATTTAAAATTATTAATATATTTTCTTTCTCATGTTTAATATATGTGCTATTTCTTTCTGGCAGTGATTTTATAAGATTTAAAGAATACAGCTTTATGTAATTAGATAAAATATTTCATTTAAAAAAATGTAATCAAGGTACTCATGGTTTATTATACATCATGCCATGTTGGGAGTCAATTATAATGGCCATGGCAAAAAGACTTTACATTATAATTCTGCTGCAAGGACACTATCAAGCCAATTCAATCTGAAAATTTATATATGCTTGCAGGCACTTACAGTAAGATCCAGAATTTAAATAAATATGACCATAATGCCCCATTCACTAGTTCATGGAGCAACAGAGATAATATATATATATATATATATATATATATATATATCTCTGTGCTATGTATATATATATATATATATATATATATATATAACACAAAACTGTCTAACACTATACTAGCAAAAATAAAAATGCAAAACCATAAAACAATACAATACTAGATTAAATCCAAAATTTTACCCAAGTCCTTACACAACCATGGTTTCATCTACTACAAATAGACCTTTTCAAGTGAAACTCAAACTAAAGGAAAACACACACACATATATATATATATATATATATATATATATATATATATATATATATATATATATATATATATATACAAACAAACAAACCTTCCCATAATTCATCTCAAACTCCACCTTCCCTTAATATCAAAAGAAGTCTTCATAAGATTGATAGCCTCAGAATCAAGGAGTTTTATCATCAAAGTCTCCTTTATTCTTCTTTTTAATGTCTTTACCATTTAAAGTATCTATATATAATTTGTTTTATAGGAATAGTCATTTGTTCAGTGGAATAAAGGTTGCATGGAGGAAAGGTTCTGATTTGAATTCATTACTTAATGGTTCAAAGCAGTCTATTGATAGTAGGTCTATTCCTGGTATTGTTTATAAAATTCCATGTAGTTGTGATAAATTTTATGTAGGCCAGAGTAAATTTAGTCGTAATGAAAGAGTTAAGGTTCATATAAGTAGAGTTAAACATAGGTATCTTAACTCTGCTTTATATATTCATGAATTGAATACAGGTCATAGAATATTGTTTAACAATGCTTCAGTTATTTTTTATGGAAAGAATGAGTTAAAAAGAAAAATAAAGGAGACTTTGATGATAAAACTCCTTGATTCTGAGGCTATCAATCTTATGAAGACTTCTTTTGATATTAAGGGAAGGTGGAGTTTGAGATGAATTATGGGAAGGTTTGTTTGTTTGTATATATATATATTGTAAATATCGATAAGTCTATCTATATTTTAAAAATTGTCATTTGTTATTAAAAAAAAAAAT
>JAQFVV010007649.1:0-68945 GCA_028023455.1 Epiperipatus broadwayi
AGGAAATTGATCATAGAATTAAATTTGCTGAGCAAGCTTTGGTAGAATAATTTGACTTAAAAGAAATATATCAGCGTGCTCTTGAAAATAGGTTGTTTTAACTAATAGAGCGTACTTTGTGTTCTTTGACAAGATTCCGAGACTTAGACACTTATGAAGAGCAATACAGGATTTCACACCACTCAAAGAAAAAGGAGAGATGTATGTTAGAGTAAAGAAGAAGAGATCGAAAACGCAATGCAGGAAAGCATAGAGAACAACATAAGGGGTTACTGATCTACGAAAAACAAATTATTGAAGCAAGAAGTGATGATAGATGCTTGTGGAGATATTGGACAGATGGACAATTGAAATTTTAACCGATCTCCAAGATTGTAAAATCTGCAGAATAAAAAGTAGGTATGTTAAAAAGCAGCCATGCCATGCCACAAGAGATAGATGATTGAAATAAGAAAGGTAGGATATGAAGAGAAGCTAAAGATCGGAGAAGATGATTAAAACTCGGCACTTTCATCCCTGCAGAGGGATTGATACTTGCTGATGATGATGATACTAATAGGCATACAATTATTTTATATATTAGTAAATATGGTGGATACGGTATGACTCCCTGAACCCGAGAACAATGCAACATTCTTGAATGAATCATAGAATAGTGAGGGTAACCACATAATACGTAGATGATGTTACGATAGAACTGTTATTAAATCTATTTGCTCTTCGAGTATGAGTTTACTGTAGGAACAATGTACAGTAGATAATGAAGAGATATCCTTTTTACTTTATTAGAAAACTCACTCACCTCAGGTGTATACTATTAGACCTGTTATATTTGGTATCCAATAAGTTAGGCATGAATCAGATATGTCATATTTATAAATTGTAAAATTATTATTTAATGATCACTAGGATTCTAAAACCATAAGTCATTAGGAATTGATCATATACATAAGAACCATCTCGTTACAAATAATGTATTGGAGGGAAAAACAAATTCAAATTAATGAATGTAATAGAATATCATATTTTGTTAAAACAAATAAAAATAAAATATTAATTTTATTGTATTGAATAATAATAATCTTTGTTATAATTATAATTAAAAAAGTTCATGCATTTCATCTAAAACAAACATGGTATTGCCTATTAATAACAAATAGAACAGAAATTTTTCCTTTGTCAAGATATACATTTTTACATGGTTTTTAATATTTATGGATTTAAAATACAAATCATAAAGTATTTTAGTGATATTTAAAGAAAAGTGTTCATAAGTCTTTCTTATCTAATATCTATAAGAATGAAATAATAATAACACAAAATCATTTTGCTAGGCACATGTCGTAGTTTCAAAGTGTAGTCTATGCTTCGAAGATATTGAACACAATATATCCAATAAAGAAATAGTTAAACATTATTCAGGGATAGTATTTGGAGTCAGCGATAACTGTTATCATTTAGGGGTATATGGGAGCACAATATGCTGAAAAATACAAGTCAATATAAATTTAAAGAGACTTTCACAGATGTGTGTTTCAAATGCAATATATAGAAAAAATATCATAAGAAACGGCTTATAATTGTTAATATCAATGTTGTCAATTATTGTATTTAATAGTTTAAATAATGACTTATGAAAATTATCATTAAATTAATTTTTATCTACTTTCAATATAATAATAATAATAATAATATATATATTAATAGATATTTATTTCAAATTATTGTAAATTAAATAACAATATAAGCTTATATTATTTAATACCAACTTAATAAGAGAGTTAATTACACTGAACTTATTTAATATAAAAGACTAGTAAAATATTTTAAAGAAATTATTAATATTAATTTTTAAAAAAAATAATTAATTTTACAGTGCTTTTACTATCTAAAAGATATTTTTTAAAAAAATTATTGTGTAAAGATAGTATATAATACCTATTTGTTGTAATTGTCAAATATACATATTAAAATATTATTTAAAGTATTAGATTAAATTAGTAATGCAAATATATCCTTAAATGAGATTATAATATAATGGATTTTTAAATTACAATTGCTAAACACTATGCTATATCTTTAATAAACTTGTATATTATTAATTAAATATCATTGATTTGTTTATTCAGGTGAAACATTATATGATATTCACATTCTCCATACTATGTATTCGATAGATAATAGATTATCTATTTGTTGAATTACTTATTTACTATATAAAATATTTACCAACTTAGATTTACTGGCATATTATAAATACATGAATTTATAATGATCTGTATTTATTATTATAAATTATTTAATAAAATTATGTTATAGTATTAGTATTAATTGTACTAAAACAGCACTATGAATTTAGATACAATCACATATAATACATTTGATCTTCTAGTTTTAAATTATTATTTTTTATATTTTATTAATTAATATGTTATTCTAATTTTAATAATGATTTATAATGATAACATTTGTTATAACTGAACCACAAAATCATGTCCTGTAATTATAAGTATTGAGCATGTTGATATATACATTTGCAGCATCCATTTTTAATAGGATATTATTGGTTATATTTGTGGTGCCCAATTTAGGGAATATAATAATATAATCCTCTAATATTATACCTGTCTATTATATTTGTTTTGTCAAATTCATAGTAATAATAAGAACTATCTGATACAATATAATATAAATAACAAAGAGTTTTAAATGTAATGATTGAAATTAATTAAAACTAAGATATTTTTGTTGTTTTATCATAATCAGGGTTAGGTATAACATCATTTGTTAATTTGAATACTATTTGATTTTGGTTTATTACATATTCTTTTTGTTTAATCAAATTATATATTAATCCTGTTGTTTTTTATTCATCATGCACATTATTTAATAAAATTAGGATCAATATCAGGTTCCATGTTTTTGTATATAGAATATAAATGTATTAGTTTAATAGGCCTTTGCTTATATACATCATGATGTGTTTTTCTTACACATTATTTTAATATATTAGATCAAACTGGTATCCATGTTCTTTATTGGTGTAAATATTTCAATCTGTTAATCATTGTTTTGATCCTAATATTATTTATTAAAATAATATGAAGAAACATGAGAAATTTATGATTAGAGAGGCATGGTTCTTTGTTCAGTATGAATGTAGTGAACCAAAAATTAAACAGTATTCAAATTATGAAAAAGAGGGTCTTTTTATAAATAATAATGATTACAATACACATGTGTTGAAAGTATACTCAGTTTAATTAATTTTATTCATATATTTAAAACTGTTTGATATTTTATATTACATATGACAGATAGAGCAGTCAAGATATATATATATATCATGTAATGGTTTCATAACACTCACATACATATATATGCTTTTACATGAACTTGTTTTATAGTTCATTGAAAAAAATAGATAAATAAATGAAAGAAAATTAGTAGTTAAAGTAAGTCAGTAGTTATACCTAAAATACAGTAATATAAACAAAAAGCAAAATATTTAATAAGATAAGAACAAGAGAAGAAAATTAGTAGAGTTTATTAATTGAATCGTATGGTGGTAGTGAAAAAATCTGAATTAAGTTTTAAATTAAGATTCAGAATCCACACTCTTCTTTTATTGTAATAACAAAATTGTAAAAAATAATTAATGCTAGGAAAGTAAAAGAAATAGTGGGTGTCAAAATATAATGTAAATTGTAATAATAGATTAGTGAAGGGAACAAAATGTAATTCAAATCGAAATAGAAAATAATAATAATGATAAATAATCTTTGTAAACTATCTATCGAAGAAAGGCAATTAAATTTTGGCAAATTCTATTGATTAAAAAAGATAATTAATCATTTAATTAAAAAAAATTAATTAGAAAAAAGATATATATAAACAGAATTAAAGTTGGTGAGCAATGTAAAAGGGACATCAATGTAAAATGGACATAAAAAATCACAATAATAATAAATAATAATGAAATAAAAGAATTTTTTATTAATATTAGTAGGAGGTTTAGATAATTAGGTAAGGAAGTAAAGGGGAATTAGAGGTTCAAAGACATGATGTATTATTGAGTTGAATTCACATAAAACAGAAAAGCAAATAAATAAAAAGAGAGAAGAAAAAGAAAAAGGAATAATGCAGATGTTATAAAAACAAAAATAGTATAGAAAATTCACAAAGATGAAATAAAAGAGAAACAAAGTGGTAGAAAAAAGGTAGAAAATAATGATATAATAAATGTATTAAATAAAAATATTGAACATGGAGTAAAAATAGGAATGATTTGAATGACAGATTAGACTCATGAAAATAGTACAAATGTATCAGAAGGAACTAATGAAAAGTTGTACACGGCAATTAAAAGGTTAGAGCAAAAGATTCAATCTGGATAATTCATGTTAAAATATAGATTAGATTAAAAATCAATGAAATTATGGAGCAAGAGATCTAGTTAGAAGTAACAAATAAAAATAAAGATATATAAATAGTAGAGTAAAAGTGTGCAATAAAATTATTATAAGAAGAGATAATAAATATAAAGCAGAAAATTAAAAAAGTAATAGAAATTTTGACAGTAAAAACTAATGATATAGTGGAAAGGATAGAGCAAAATATATCTAAATTTTTAAAAAAAGAAATTAGAGGACATATTTGTTCAGCCATGAGTATTATGGTGCAATTGTAAGATGCTAAATAAAATAATCATGGATACTGAACCAATTTTTAAAATTCATATGTTTGCTCTTCATGCGTAGGTGAATCCTGCTAATGAAACACACTTTGAGTTAGAGAGATATTTTTGTATTAAACATGATGAGTTAGAGAGTTAACCTGAAGATTTCTTGTAATGGTCAAACACATCAGTTGGTGACGCATTGTTTTTAAAACTGATGATGTTTCACTAATATAAAATTGTTATATTAGTTGGTGGAATGAGGAATATTAGAAGAAACATAAAACACTGTGGTGGGATGAAACATGGCATCCTGGAGAGCCATTTACCCCATTTTCAGTCACTACAGTAAGTTGAGGTGCTAATACAATCCCACTATCTGAACAACATATTTATTTATGGTGAGAATTTTCCTTTAATGTTTATAGGCAATAGAATGAAGATAGCCACACAGTGAAAGGTTATTAGCCATGTCACTGGTGCCACAGGTGAAGTGGAAGAGCAGTAGGTAGGAAATTCAAGCTCTCGCATAGAGATTAAGAGGGAAGGTTTATACCTCAGTCCTCAGAGAAATTCTGAAAGAGAAAATAAGCCGCAGGTGAAGTTCAAGCCAAACAAGGGTAGACCAATTTACTGGCAATAGATGCTTATTTTTTGACACAAGTGGATACAGAGTAAAAAGAACTGCCTGAAAAAAAGTAAATGGTTAGAACAATTTGGACAGACTCTCATATGATAAAAAAGAAAAAACAAAATCTTGATCTCAGACTTTGATATTGGAAACCAAGTAGAAGGGAATGAAAATTAAAAATTTAAATAAAGAGAAAAAGAGAATAATAATTAACATTCCCTATTTTGAGACTGCTATGTCAAAACAATCAAACAAACAAATAAAATAATAGAAAAGAAATGAAAATAATCATACCAGGATAAAAATATAGAAAATTACTCTACGATCCTGCAAAAAGGGCAAAGTGTAAGAGAATAAATAATATTAAATAATAATAATAACTACAAAGAAAAGAACTAAAAAAGAAGTAATGGAAAGGTAAGAACTGAATCCAGCTTTATAAATTTCAATAAGATGCTATGCATATTCAAACAAATAAATAATAATAAAACCAAATATAAATAAATGACTTGGGTGGACAATAAATAGAGAAGTTGCTGAAATTGTAGTAATAAAGAAGGTTAGAAATTTGCACTAGTATATGTTTATTTAAGTTATTTACTGGGGAAAATAGACCTGTCATTAATCAAGAGTGTCTAGTTATTTTCAACAATGAGAATCCAGTAAAGAAAGTCCTGGGCCCATCAAAATGCACTGAAAGAGAATTTCCAGTTTATTAATAATAATAATGGATTTTAAGTCAATGGGCAGTAGAATTATCACCTGTTTATTGAGAATGTCCAAATTTCACATTCTGTATTTATAATTGATGAAATTTCAGTGTTGTTCTAGAAAATGTAATAAATTAGTTTTTTAGTATAAAAAATAGTCATGTAGTAAGTAAGTAGAATCTAAAAATGGTCACCCTTTGTGACTTTATCATATTCAATCACTAATGGATATAAAAAAGAAAAGATAGTAACCAAACCATTAGAGAGCTGCACTGGATTAATACCCATTTGATTTTCTTTTACCTCAATCCCAAAAGGTGTGATAAATGCTTCATATATATATATATGGTGTGATGTACGTTTCTCGAGAGAGAGAGAGAGAGAGAGAGACATATATATATATATATATATATATATATATATAAAATATCTACCTACATATATATGTATTGCATGTATTTGTTTATAAATATGAGAAAATGCAATAAATGAGATAAGAAATTACAGAAATGAAGGGTAAATGTAGAGAGATACTGAAATAAGTAGGTAATATAACCAAATGTGCAGATTATTAAAGTAAGAATGACAGTGGAAAAATAGTAATTGAATTGTATAAGTAGGTAAAAGAAAAATCTGATTTAAATTTTGCAGTAAATTAAGATTTAGAACTCACTCTTCTTTTATCTTATAATAATAATATTCAAAATAATGTTGTAGAAAGAAAAAGGAAATAGTGTATAATGTTATAACATGATGTAAATTGGAATAATGGCTATTGAACTTAAAGAGAAATAAAATGGGACTCCTAAAATTTATAGCAAAATAAAATATTGAATGACAATCATTTTACTAGCAGAAAATGCAAGTAAATTTTGAAAAATTTTATTAATAATATGTATATTCATCGGTACATGGTATTAATCATTATGTAAAAAAATAAAAGCAGAAATGAATAAAATGCACAATCGAGGAAGGGAGCATGCACTGGCAGTTCTGAGAGTTTATATAGTAATTTTTTTGTTGTTTATACAACTCACTAATTGTCTGAAAACAAATGTTCAGAGTACCCGCAGTTTACTCAGAGTTTGAATTTAGAGAGTTATTTTTAAAGTTTGTCATAGACAGTCTATGAGGAGACCAAACTCAAAAGACTGCAGCTTATTAAGAAAGTATGCACTGAAGAGTAAAAATTAATAATTGACTAAATAAACCATGCACTGCCAAGAAAACACAGGAATGACAATTCGGATCATTTTTATTTTTTCATTAACATTTCCAGAAATTCTGCAAACTAATACCACTTGTAATGAGAGTCTTTGCCACTTATATATTTTCTCCCATTGTCATTTCAGTTTTGTGAATAAAAAGTAACTGAATCCTTTGTTTTATCAAATAGTGAGCTAGTGAAATCGAGAAAAAAGAATGTGTTAAAAGCTTCATAATCATAAGATGATATTCTAAAATGATCACAAATATATAATATCACACAGTTAAAACCTAGGTAAATATATTTCTTTATTGATAAACATCTAATGATTGGACAAGTGTGATTCTTGATTTAGCTCTGGGTTCCTGTCTAAGAATATTAGAGCGTCTTGGTTATTTTTCAAGCACAGGCTTCAACTATATTGTTTTATCGAAAAGATTCGCTATATAAAGTTTATATAGCTAGATGATACCTGAAACTTTTTTAAAAAATGTCAACGTTTTGAAAATTGTGTAGTCCAGCAGCTAAAAGGTGCTGTAATCAGAAAAAACATTGAGATTTGTATGCTTGTGTAGTTTCAGTCTGATCATATATATTTATTAGTTAATCTATCGCAATATTCTATCTCATTGCATGTATGATTAAAGGGTTGTTGAAAACAGTTGTTATGAATAATTATTAGTGATGAGATTACATTCAGAAGCAATGACTAGACCAATACAATGCTATATATATATATATATATATATATATATATATATATATATATATATATATATATATATATATATATATATATATATATATATATATATATATATAAAAAATTGAAAACACAAGTTAAAAACTTTCATACAATTATATTTATGAGAATAGTATGCTATACCAAAACACCTTCAAGCATTTGAGCTATATAAATACAGATATATTTCACTATTCCCAATTTATTTCATCTTCAGACATGATTTCTAAGTTATTGCTAATATCAGGGGTGCAGAAGTACAGGATCTAAAACACAAACTTGTTACTTAAGAAACAGTTTCTATTGTCATAAATACAAGTTGTATATGGTTTAACTTCGTGTTTTTGTTTCTTCTTTGAGCAATCTTTCAGACTTCCCCTACATAAGATGTTGAACTGATATCAGACCCACCCATGTAGTTATCTGGCATGCGATGCCGAGTCAAATATATTACGTATCAAGACTACTATTGCAAGCTGAATAGAAACTGTTTCTTAAATGCTCAGAGTTTGTGCTTTAGATCTAGTTTCTTAATCCTGTCCTTCACTGATGATAGAAAATAATAAATCATGATATAAGGTGAAATGGGTTATAGATAGTAATTTGCTCGACGTTTGTAAATAAACCACACACCATCTATTGTCATATATATATATATATATATATTAAAACCTACCTAATGCTATACTAAGAATTATATATAAAATAAAAAATTGCCATAAATTACAATACTAGATGTAAAAACTATTTTATTTAAATTCTTCCACAACCATGGTTTTATCTATTAATAAATAGATTCTTTCAAGGAAATTCAACTAAATTATTATCACATATAATTTCAAAATCAACTTCATTAACAAAAATGTGTTCATGATATAAAGGTTCCAGATTCAAAAATATTTTATCATCAAAGTTTCTTTTATTCTTCTTTTAATTCTACTAAGATAGTCTCTGTATTATCACATATTATATGACATTTATTCAGTTTCAACATGTAAAGTTTATATGATATCATTTTTTAACTCACCTTATGAACTTTTGAATTTTATTAGATTTCATTTTTATTATTAACTTTATATAATTGATATTAAATCGGTACGAATCTTATAACAATTTCTAGAATAGATTTCACAATTAATTGAATGTTTCAATTATTAAATTCAGTCTTTTAAATCACTTTCATACCAACCAATAAAAATTATTTTACAAATCAATTTACTAATTGATCACTCATACACAGTAAATAGAAATGATACTTATGTAAATAGAATGAAATGTTATAGAAAATAATAATAGTAGAATATAAGAATAAAATGATAATTTGGCAATGTTCTTCTTGAATATAATTATTATTTTCAAAATTATTGAGCCTTCTATTCTTATAACAAAAATTCAATGCAGCATTTTTATGAATAAAATCTGATAATCATCTAATATCATATTTTTTAATGTGATGAATAAAGATATAAAATAAAACATGGTCAACTTTATCAACACTCAAATCCAAAACTTTAAGTTAAATAAGATTCAAAGTGTATCCTAGCACAAAACTATTCAGTCCATCAAAAAATCATTCAGTTTAGATTTTCCTTTGACAAACAATTATCAACATACCTAACAAATAATTAAATAAACTGAAATATTACATTAACACTACTCTCTAACAAAATCAATATATACAGCGACTTTTAACGAGAAGCCGACATAACTATAACCCGCCCTCTTTGTTTTACATAAACCATCATTACACACAAAATTATATAGAATTTTCAATAACAATAGAAATCATGAATAACCTCAATCTTATCTCGCAAAATATTCAGTCTTCAAACATCAAGAAACATCTTAATGCTTTTTATCCTATCAGCCGATCAATGCATAGTTTTGAAGATAAATCACTAAAAACATAATATTTTCCAAAAAACAAATCCTTTTAATTTTACCATACGCTTTAAAAGAAAAATACACAAACATTAATAAAATTATATAATTTTTTAAAAACAGAAAATAAATGAGAATCTTTGTAAAGAACAAAAATGAAGAATGTTCTTATAAATAAAGTTGAAATTGTGCTAGGAGCCAAAACTTCTTTGTTCAAAAATGATTTTTTATATAGTGTTATTAATATTTTTTACGTTTTTAAAATTGATTGATTTTTTATTATAATAAGAAGATAAATTCAAAATTTTTTTAGCGACTGACTGCTTTTAATTTAATAATATTAAATTTATTATTTATGAAAATGCATTTTAATTCTATTAAATTAAAATTTTTAGATTTAAGTGTTAAGAAGATGATGTTTTATTTAAAACATTTATTGAAGGTAATTTTGATAAAAGGATCACTCCAGATAGTATTTTTCATCTTTTACTCGTATAGATTTTCTTGCTGAGTTTTCATTATAGAATAAAGTTTTAGCTAATTTGAAAATAATTATTATATTCAGAAAAAAGTCAATTTTTTTCTCTAATTGTTGAGTTAGGTTATTGTGAATATTGCATTAATACGGATTTAAATGTTGATGAGAATAAATAGTTTGATTTTTGGTTATATAAATCAACAATGATTGAATTGACTTATAAGAATAATATAATTAGATGATATGAAAAGCATTTGAATAGCGGCCTGAATTTTAATTACGTTAAATAGTTTTGAAACAATCAAATGATGGCAAATCTGTTCCTAGAGAATATATTCCTTGCATTTGTATAAAAAAATTTAAGTCATAAATTAGTCTTAATCAGTGAAGTTCATAAGAGAGTTAGAAATAGATATACCAATCTGTATTTTCATGAACTGAATATGAAAGTATAAAAATATTATTGGACAATGCAGAAGTTATCTTTCATGAAGAAAATAAATTCGAAAAGAAGATTAAAAGAAACATTATACAAATTATTTAACGATATTACCAAGCTTCATTATCCAGTAATGTTAGTGAAGTATTTTTAGAAGTGAATGTTGAAAGATATATATATATATATATATATATATATATATATATATATTTAGCCATGATGACATTACAAAACCATTATGTCTTACTATTATACTATGTTGTTTTACTATAATATATATATATATATATATAAATTTATTATTTATATAATTTAAGTATTTTGTTGTCTATAAATTGAATATATTTTTATTTTAAAGAATATATATATATATATATATATATATAATAAGTTTTAAACAAGCTTATTTATTTTATTTTTATGATAAATGCTACAAGAATACCTGAACTAACCTTATCTTATAGATGAGCCCGGACCCCGACCGTCCCCGATTCGTTTATATTTTGATTAAGGAGTTAGGACATGATTCGCCAAGACCAAGCCAAGGGCTGTGACTACCCTAAATATTAAGAAAGATCCAAATCTTCAGACAATTTACATGTCTTCAAACTCTGAGTTAATATTTAAGAATAAGTTAAAATGTTTGTTTATTAATATTTTGAATTCAATGTCCTAGCTCACTGATTAGAGCCATGTTTGAACCGTCTAGATTCTAATTTCATCATAGATAAAGGCTTCAGGTATTACCTAGTAGCATTTATCATAAAAAATAAAATAAATAAAGCTTGTTTTAGAGCTATTAGCAGGTTTCTTATATATTACATATTGGTAATAATAAGCTATATAGGTCATGTATATATGACTGATATTTTACTTGTATATATATATATATATATATATATATATATATATATATATATATATATATATATATATATATACCACTAACCATTGTCAATCCACTGTATAAAATGTCTCTTTTCCTAAGTCTAATGTGTATCTTTCCTCAATTTCTTGGCTATTCTTCACATCAACCTCAAAATTTTTGGGTTTCTATATCCATCCATTTCTTATAATTTCTTTTTCTGGGCCTAACAATCTCTTAAGTCAAATGTAAAATTGAAATTGTCCATCGTTATTTCATCTTCTAACAATATGTCCGTACCAACTCCACTTTAGCCTCTTTAATTTTTTCAATGAGTGTCAAAATAACCTTGTTTATTCTCTTACTCTCATACATTGTGTTTTCAATCCCATTCTGGTTACTCTCAACACAGATTTTTCCAGTAATACTTTGAGTGGCTGAAGTCTCTGAATTGCTCTTTTTATTAAGGCCTGAAAGAGATACTGACATGAAAACTGGAAAACACATTTATTAAATAACCTTCCTTTTCAAGCACATAGTTAGAGATTTCTTTTTAGTATCAAGTTATTTCTACCATAAAGTCAATCCAACTTAGTTTAGATCTCTATGATTAATTTCACCATTATATTTCTATCCATTTAGCCATAATCTGACCAAGGTAATTGTAACTCATAACTTCTTCCTAACTAATAAAACTAAATCTTTTATTTTCATATATTTTGAGAAAATATCATTAAACATTACTTCTTACTTTTTAATAGCTATTTTAGTCTAAATCAATTTTTCCTTACTATTATAACTGCAACATTTCCTGTAGCTCCAAAGCATTATTGCAAAAACAATCACATCATTCGTAAAATCTGAATGACTTAAGAATTTCCATTTACTTTTCAATTCTTTAGCTTCCCCATTTGAATCCAGTAAAATACTTTGCAGCACGTTGTAGAAAAAAAGGTTTTGGAGATTATGAGTCACCTTGTCTTACACTTTTTAATGTTGATTTTCCTACTATCATTATGACCTAATTGTTGTTGTTGCATTTTTATAAAAATTCTTCAAAAATATTAATGACAATATCCTTGGGATCTACTAATTCGATGATTCAACTGCTTTTAATCATTTAGCAATGTTTATAGAATCAAATGTTTTTTTCATGTAGTTCTGCATAAATCTAAGTATTAATAGCACCTGTATTCATTTGTCCTTCCTATAATTTCTTCAATATATTGGATATGATCTACTGTACTAAAACCACTTTTTCTAATCCAGTTGTTCTATTTATAAAAACCTGCATTTTCCTGTAGACGAAAGTTGTAATTATCTGGAAAAAATGTGTAAGTAAAAACGGATGTAGACTGATAGGACTGTAATTTGTAATATCTTCTAAATACCTTTTTAAATATTAATATTAATACTGTATTCTTCCAATCATCTGGGTACATCTTTATCATTTAGACATTTGGTATATAACTTTGCTAAAAAAATTATTTATTCATCGTTTCTTAAATATATACTAATTATAGATCCCATCATTAGTTGGAGTTTCTTCTCTCTCTCTTTTCTTTTTCTATAAATTCTAATTGTATTGTTCGCTTCTCATTCAAAATTGTGAATTTAAAAGATGTAATAGATGAGAGAGGTACTTGTTCTTTTATTACTATATAATTCTTGATAGAAGTCTTCTACACATTACATGCCATCTCTTTTAGTAATAATGCCATCTTTTCTTTTATTGTAGATATAAATTTCACTATCAATTTTAAAATTGTTGTTTTACACTTTGGATTTTACTCTTTTTCATAGTTTTCAGTTGTTGAAGAAGTTTTGTAATAAAATGTTCTTTTTTTTATAAAACTATTTAGCGTAAATTTAAATATTCCAATCTTTTTTAATGCATCATTGTTGTTTATCCATTCTTTCTTTTTGCATAAATTTCTGATATTTTTTTGCAGAAATTAAATGGTCAATTGCTGCTTTTTCTTACCAGCTACTTTTTGTTGCTAGCCTTTTTTAAAAGTATATCACTTATTTTTCCTATTAATGTCATTCTGAAAATCTGAATCATGTTGAAAATCTACTAATTTTCGAAACCGATTTTTAAGTTCATACTTAAATTCATTAGGAATGTTTTCAGAAGATTAGAAGACCAACTAAAATGTTGTTTTTCTTTGTTAATTTTGGTCTTTCTTGCTTTGTACAATATTTGTTTTACATCTTACTAATCGAAGACTGCATTTCGTATTAAATTTATTAAGAACATTACAATTTCTTAAAGAAGTGTATTTTCAGTTAGTCAAAATATAATCCATTTTCTGGTTGAAATTTCTGTCATTGGGATGCTTCCATGTCCATTTCGTTTTTTAACATTTTTTTCGTAAGAATTCAATTAATATATAAAAGTTTTTCTTTTCTGCAAACTCCACAAGTCTATGTCCTCTCTCAATTTTATTACCATAGCCAAAACTACCTACAGCATTTTCATCTTTCATTTGTTTACTGATTTCTAGCATTGAAGTCTTGAATGTTGTTATCGATCAAAGTCTTTGACATCTATAAAATCTTCTATAACTTCATCACGATGAGAACTGTTAAAGTACAACCAGAATTATCTGCATTTATATCGCCATAAGTTAAACTAATCTTGCCACTTGTCTGATACACCATCAATCTCCACAATGTTATTCTTCCATTTTTTTATTTATAATGAATCCTACTCCCACTTGTATTTTCAATATTTTGGTGTACCTTTATAGTGAGTATGGGTCCAATTTCTTAAATTCAATTGTTTTCTTCACCTTTTCTTCTAACTTCAAGCAAAGTCCAATAATATCCCATTTAATATAAGACAGTTGTTCAAACTCTTGCAATCTTCCTTCACTCTGAAAGTGATCTGCGTTGTAAATACCTAAATAAAAGTCGTCATCAAATGGCAGCCTGAGTCCACAGTCCAGGGGATTCTTAGCACCCTCCACCTTTGGCCACCAACTGCTGCCTTGGTTGGTGACTTTACAGCCTCCTGGGAATAATTGGCCATGATTTATTTTTGACTGTCATGACTGTATATATTGAAAAAAATATTCTTAAACTTGGAGGTAAAAAGCCAATAAAGTCACCATGCTGGCTAATCGTGTTGGGAGAGCAGCCCATCCATGAAAAATCACATAGTAATAACAGCTGCAACGACTAAGAATGTATGGAGTGGACATTAGGAATTTGCCCTGCTCAGGTTCCTTTAGGGCCTCTCAAGAGGAAAAGTCTATTTATTGTTAATAACTAAAACATGGGTTATAAAAATATTTTATAAAATTTGTTTTTTTGGGTAGCAATGAGTAATGTTATATAAATTTCTTTTATATATACATGGCTGAGTGATTGTGATTGTATATAGTTTAATCTTATATCTATTTTTATATAATTATCTGTTGGGAAATTGAAAACATCATTATGGTGATTAACAATTTAGATTTGTTTATTTTCAAAAATAAACTTTTATTCGTAAATTTTAAATTATTTTTTAGAACATAACTGACAAAAAAAATAATAATCTTGAATTTGGATATATTAACCTAAGGAATAAGCAAAAAAGAATAACAAATTAAAATGGTAGCTAAAACAAAGGATTTTAATTTTAGCACCTGCAGCAAAAATAATTGTTTCTGAATGATAAAATTTAATGATCAATCAAATTTAAATCAATATTGTATCCTTTCCAATAAAAAATGCTTTCAGATTGTTAAATTAATTTTTTGTAATTTAATAATTTAACTTCTGATTTTAAAAAAATTGCATTTACAATTTGAAAAAAAATATGATTTAAGTATAACTTTTTTATGGTTATAAACTTTTCTAAAGAATAAAAAGGGTTTTTTAAAAATAACCAAAATAAAGTAAAGGTTAAAAATTCATACAGCAAAAACAAATAATTAATTTAATTGTTATAAAAATGAAATTATCAAAGTAAACAAATTATACTGTGGAGTGTTAGTTCTAGATTTAAAACAAAAGACAGTCATACAAGCACAAATACTACACAGCATTTAATAAAACCTTTCTTTCTACCTTCTACTTCTCTTATTAACTCAACTTCTTAACATTTTTAAATCAATCTAATATTTTTATAAATTTTAAAAAATTATTTATTTTTTCCACAAATTTCAACTATATCCAAACTACAAAACCAACCTCTAATCCCAATGCAATAAAACCTTTTCTTTTACTAAACTTCACTTCTATCTTCTCTTATTAAACTCAAACTTCTTAACATTTTTTAAATCAATTCTAATATTTTTATAAATTTTAAAATTTTTTCCTTTCCACAATTAATATACACTAACCAAACCTCTACCCATCAAAACACTACGTTAAAGCCCACACATCTGAATGTAGGCCCATAGGCTTAACGAATAAGGAAGGTTCATAAATAATAGTCTTAATAACTAGGACTATCTGTACAATGACTTATTCCAACCTCCTATGACAGTTTCAATTCAACAGCAATCTTCTTCAGAACTTCTATTTAGGGTTGGAATTATAGAATGTAAGTCGAAACAGGGCATTGCTAGGGGAATAAAAACTGTAAAGGAAGGGATGGAGAAAGATTTAAAAATACGTGGATTTTGGGAGTGGAATTCAAAAAGTAAAGTTATAATAGGCAGATTTGTAGTTTTCTTTCTGCAACTGCTAAATAAAATTGTAGTAATAGAATCAATTTTTATGCTGTTCAAATGCACTTCTTTGTTTGTTTCATCAATTGATATAATTCTTATAAATTGCAATACATCTCATGATTCTTTAAACTTATTGTGATATTATAAACAAGAGCAGTTTTATAAGTCAATAAAACAATTACTTAAAGCTTTAATAGGTTAATAAATGTAGATGATAATAATCAACTCTTAACCTATCAACAATCTTAACCTGAAATCAAGGCATTCTATTTTAACAATAAAGGTGGTAACACCTTTATTGTTAAAAGAGATTGCATTGATTACAGGTTGAGATTATCAATAGCTTAAGGGTTGATTGTTATCAAGAACAGTTTTCTATTGTATTGTTATTTATTGTACATTTAAAGAAAGAAATTACAATGGACTACCATCTTGTTACCATTCTAATGAAACTCGTTCAACAACTTTTGTTTAAAAAAAATAAAAAATAAAAATAAATGCCAGAGAAATAAGTAGATAAAAAGTAATGAGAAATAGATGTTTACTATGGCTTTGAAAAGAAAGCATATTTATTGCAACTAACAGAGCTTGTGTACAGGAGTTTTGATTTTGGTTAGAGTGAAGCCATTTTATACCCATGTGACAAAATTATGAATTTCTATTCTCCTTATGGAGTAGTGGTTGTACATCTACCTGCCCAGTTCATAATCTGAGTTCAAAACTTAGTGGAAATAAATTTGAAAAATGTTCCAATTTTCTATTAGGTTTAATATTTTTCTTTGAATGGTTATGCCTTAGACAAACCAATTAATTACCTGCCCAGTAGTGGTAAGTAAACAAGTATCTAGTTACTATTAATTAGAAAATAAAGTAAAAATTGAAAAATGCTCTAACACTAATTGGGAATTGATAAATCTGACAAAAATTCCTCTTTTTTATTCTTTGTTCTTGACACACTGTTGGAAACTTCTTTCTACTGCAGTTAATATCAAAAGATTACTTTAACTCTTACTATAATAAAGTTGATTCTGGTTTAAAAAACCTTAGAAATGGAAAATTTTTGTATATAAAATAGGCCCAAATAATAAAATCATAATTGTACTTATTTTTTTCTTCCAAAGATATATTGAGTAACTAGACACTACTACGAGCAATTAATAATATGTTATTGCTGTTTATGGTATTTGTTAATTCTAGCTCGGGATATAATAATTTTGAACTTGAGATTAGAATAAAAATATTTAGCGAATTAAAAAATCAAAAGATTTAATATAACTAAAAAACGTTAGAATTGATAATTACACTTTCCTAATGTCTTTAAAATGTACAAATAAAAAAAGAAATAAAAAGTAGGTTTAGCTTTTGATTTTTTTTATTTATAAAGTTCATTACAATAACTTGACCTTAAGTGAACTGAAACAATAAAACAGGCACTTAAGAACAATTTTGAAACTAATTTATTTAGGGCAAGAAGTCAAGATAAAAAATAGCTAAACTGAACAAATCAAAAACTTGAACTGATATTGAGTTGCATGTGGAGTGAGATACAGAATGATTACGAATCTAGATTTAAAACTTTGTTCATAAAACCAAAATCTACTAAAAAAAAAATTCTTAATATTTGAAATGCAAACAAATATTTTAATTTTTAAGACAAATTAGCATAGATGTATTTATTTTTGGTTTTTAAATTTAATTATTGTTATTTTTTCCCAATTTTCTAGTGACTTTAGTGTTATACTTTTTAATTGTGTTATATTAGATAATTTATGCAAATTATACATATACATTCAGTAGTTTTTCATATCCATGACATTTGATTCAAACCATGAGGTGAATACTAAAATTTATAGAATAATAGTGAACCGTTTTTAACGGGCATATATATAATAAGTTATTACACATGGAAAAGAGAAAGGTGAATAGCTCCATGTGTGTATGTTTACAAAATTAAAGAAATCAGATATATTAATCTGTAACTGAGATTTAATGTTTAAATCTGTGCTCGAGATAATCTCTAGTTTAGTAAATGATTAGTAATAATCATTGTTGTATTTATCTGAGGTGGATCGTGTCAAAGTTGTGAGTGGAGTGAGTTTGCCAGTTGTAAATAAAAATGTAACAATGTATATATTGTGTGTACATATATAAGCGCTATAAAATAGATTGAAATATGGAGATTAGAAGCTTTTTTTATGAATTTCTAATTATTTTTTATTTAGTATTTATATTGTTGATTTGTACATATCTGTAAATGCAAATATATGCGATTTTAGATATTGAAAAGGGAGGGGAGGAATTATTATTCAAACACGTAAAAATAATAATTATAAATCTCAAAACCTCCAACAATAGCTTACCTATAAAAAACCAAATGCATTTTTCCATTTTTAGATGTTCAAACTTTGTAATTAAAAGCGATTATTGTTGAGCAAACATAAGCTGTTACTGCAATTTCTGAAATTGAAATTATACTCAATAATAACTTTTATTTTTTCATCAGATTATGTAACTAAATTAACACTTTTTTTATATTTAATAATCAGTTCTTTGCATTAATACTTTCATAAATACAAAAATAATTATTAATCACTTTTTTTTAGATTAGAAAGTATTGCTTGAAATTTAAGATTGTTTGTTGTTTGCAATCTCTAAAAATAAAAAAAATTCGGGCACTTGAGTAGAAAAGAGAAAAAAATTAAAAAAGTGAGATTATTATGCAACTCTATAAATGAATATTATACATATATTTTGGGCTTTCATTAAATTTGAAATCTAAGATTAATAAAGTATTGTAATTTCTAACCCACTAAGAATGTATTAATAATTATTTTTGCATTTATTAAAAACAACTTATATGAATAAGTGCTTGATAATATTGAGTTCCTTGTGAAGTAAATAAGTGTAACCTTTTCTGTGAAAGTATATAGTTATGATAATTTACTTGTAATTATATAATTCAAAATAAATATATACGACTATATATAGAGAAAAGCTTTAGTTAATCCTAATAGCATGGTAGGCTTAGCATACTTTCGGCTGTCTAGTAGTCATAGGCATAGTAATAGATGTCCAAGGAGCTTGTGATATTTATCACATCCCAAGATAGGGGATTTGCATGAAATTTGAATAAAAAATGTAATTATTTTGATTTACATTGTTTGAGAAACGTTTATTAAAATTTTGAAGGTATAATTATATAGTAGATTATTTTCTTTATTTGGAATTAAATGTTGCATGTCCTTAAAAAATTCAAACTTTATTTAAACTTTTCAAATACATTCAGATGTATGTAATAGCAGTTTAGGTTAGTATATAATATAATGTTTTGAGTAGTGTAATTTCCCTTTCTTTTTCAGATGTTGCTACTCTGACTTGTAACAGTGCTGTCTTGGAAAATAAAACTGAATCCTTTAAATTGAAAATTAAACTGATGCTCTTGGCTAACTAGGCTGCTATTTCAAAACCACCAGTTTATAAAAACTTTATATTCTTATCTATGAGGGTTTTTCTTTCTATGTTTTTTTTAAAAACAATATTAATGAGTGATTATGGAATTATTTCATTGTCATGTGTGTAGACTAATATTTTTTTAACTTTTTCCTCTCTGCTAAGTATTATTGTTTTTGTCAACTGAACATAGGTTTATTGGGATATGCAAGATTAATATATTTCATATTCCAATATTTGTTACTCCCCATCATTGAGTTTTATAGATATTAGTGTTCCTTAGTGTGTCATGCCTTTAGAAAGTTGTTTTGATGTTATAGTGATTGTTAATTATCATTAGTTTATTTGCTTTTTCTATTATCAATGAATACCCGGCAGCACTCATATCATAATTGTTATTTTCTTTTGATGTTTCTTTTTGTTGTCTAGCATTTATTAAATATAGCTGATAAATTATCCTGATTTACTAATCAACTCCATCTTTACTCTCAGAGATTGATAGTGATTTTTCATCTATCATGCTTAAAAATTATTCATTTATATCCCTTCAAAGGCATATATATAAAATATGTGGTTATATTTATTTTGCTCTAACAATCATCTCTGTAAAATGTTTTAAAAATATTTATTCTTAACATCAAGAATTACAATGAGTCTATTATAGTTGATCCATTTATTCATTTACTACTTCTTTAGACTAATTTTATAATAAAGCTTTTATATCTAAAATATAAGCAAAACTGTTTGTTAAAATTGTCCTATGGTATTAAATGAAGTTTATTATCATAACCATTCTACATATTTAATCTTTATAATGCCTAATATATGTCCTCTCACATATATATTGAAGTGTTTTACATTTTGATTTAGGTCTTATATTACACACTGTAGAGTGCTAGTTAATCAAACTATTTAGTGAGAATGGTTTGTTCCAGTAGAAGTTTGGATATTTCAAGAATATAGTTGTATTTCCTGATTAACTAGCCTATTTTTTATATCAACTCAAATTTGCTGATGGAGTTAGTTTTAATTTATTTAAACGGGTGCCAGGACTGTAACCCTAAACTCTCATCATGTTTTTTTCAAGGCTTATGAGCCAAATAATTAAAAGTAAGATCAGGAATTATGTTTCCTGTTAATTAATTTATTATATAAATTTTCCCCCATCTTTAATCAAGCATATTGGCAAAAGTAATTTATACAATTCTCTAAACTTAATAATAAAATCTAAATAACTAAAATTAAGCATGTATAATGAAAAGTTTATATTAGTAGTAAAACTTTTATTAAGACACATTAAATATTTAAACATTTTTTAAGAATTATTAATAATACTGGACAGAATATGCACACAATCAGATAATTATATTAAACACTTAATTCCAATTTTTCCACATTGAAGGATAAAATAGCAAATATCTCTCATTCTTTTTTTTGTGTAAATTAGATGTTTATCATTTAAATTTAGTTTGCAAAACTTTTTATATCTAGTCAGATAATAATTATATAATTCAATACAAAAAATGATATAACCATACTCATTTAATAATCCTGGGATTTTATTTCTGGATCATGTAATATAGTTATTTCAAATAAATTTTATAAAATAGATATCTTATCTTGTCTCACTTTGAATATTATTAATCAGTGAATTTGTTTGCAAAATGGAACAATATTCAGACAAGTTTATTTGGTTTAAATTAATTTAAAATTTTATTAATAAATAAGTATCAATTATAAAAATTATATATATATATGTATATATATATATATATATATATATATATATATAAATATATATATATATATATATATATATATATATATATGAAAAGAAAGTTACTGTTAACACTAACTGAAATAATTATAGAAAATATACAAACCATTTGTAATTGTATAATGGTTTGTATATTTTCTATAATTATTTCAGTTAGTGTTAACAGTAACTTTCTTTTCATTTATAGTTTGGAAGGAATTTAAAGATTAAAATCTAATGTTTAGTTTGTCTTTAATAATTTTGTAAACTTGTTAGTTTATTAGCAAAATTTAAGATCGTTTGCTTATTTAAAATTTCATGCTCTGTGTTTGAGTAGGTCTGTATTTCAATATTTAACATCGTTTAGCATACAACCTTAAAGTGGTATCATTTTAAGGTTTGCTATTATTGAGATATAGATCTTTAAACAGAGGGCGTTACTGGATATTTGTAATTGTATAATGGTTTGTATATTTTCTATAATTATTTCAGTTAGTGTTAACAGTAACTTTCTTTTCATTTATAGTTTGAAAGGAATTTAAAGATTAAAATCTAATGTTTAGTTTGTCTTTAATACTTTGTAAACTTGTTAGTTTATTAGCAAAATTTAAGATCGTTTGCTTATTTAAAATTTCATGCTCTGTGTTTGAGTAGGTCTGTATTTCAATATTTAACATCGTTTAGCATACAACCTTAAAGTGATATCATTTTAAGGTTTGCTATTATTGAGATATAGATCTTTAAACAGAGGGCGTTACTGGATATTTGTAATTGTATAATGGTTTGTATATTTTCTATAATTATTTCAGTTAGGGTTAACAGTAACTTTCTTTTCATTTATAGTTTGGGAGGAATTTAAAGATTAAAATCTAATGTTTAGTTTGTCTTTAATAACTTTGTAAACTTGTTAGTTTATTAGCAAAATTTAAGATCGTTTGCTTATTTAAAATTTCATGCTCTGTGTTTGAGTAGGTCTGTATTTCAATATTTAACATCATTTAGCATACAACCTTAAAGTGGTATCATTTTAAGGTTTGCTATTATTGAGATATAGATCTTTAAACAGAGGGCGTTACTGGATATTTGTAATTGTATAATGGTTTGTATATATATATATATATATATATATATATATGATCAATAGATTACAAACAACCAGTATGTACACATACAATCTAATTAAATGTACAATAAATCATCAATTAACTTTCATTTTATATTTACATATATGATTGCATATTAATCTCCAATTATTTAATAACTAACACAAAACATATATGTTTATGTATCACAAATGTGTTGAAAATTTTTTATAAATTCCAAAATATAAGATAGTTTAATAAATACATCTCTTATATAGTTTATATATATATATGTTAATAACATTACAAATCGATGTCTGTATTTCTTCAAAACAATATATGTAAACTTATAAATAAATATTAAAAACATTTCAAAATATTAGTTGCCAAAAACTAAGAGAATAGTTGAAAGCACTCCTAAGTGACATTTATAGTTTTTGTTATTTAATTACTGTATTTTCTGATATTAATTTATATGTTCACATATGTATATATATAATTTAATATATATATATATATATATATATATATATTGTAATGGGCACATATGTACGTTACATTATTTTTTATTAGTAAACATAAAAAAAAAGTTCGCCAATAAAAATTTCTTTTTTAAGAATTAAAAACTGAAAATTAAAAAATCATCTTAAACTCGTATATATAAATCACACAGATAAAAAAAAATTATTAAAATAAAACTTTATTAAAAGTAGAAAGGTATTTTAAAAACAAAAACCTAAAAAGATTTAGAGATAAAAATATATCTTTAATCTTGGGAAACACATTAATTAATCAGAAATGGAAATGATTGTTTTAATTAGTTAAATGAAAACCAGCCTTGGGCATTTAAATGTAAAAACATCGGTCAGATAGGAAAACAATAGAAACTTTTAGCAAATAAAAAGAAATCCCTATGGAATCAGACCTCAGTGAAAGGACCATCGCATTGATGACGTAATGTAAATTCAATCCTTCAAATTAATATAAAAGGACAAGTTTGAAAATTATTAAAGAGAGATTATTATTGAGAGATGTGACAAATGTGTGTTAGTGTGGAGGTGAAGGAGAAGGGATGGAAAAGACGCACTCTTCATTCCCTTCAGTTCTGCTAAAAAAAAAGAGAAATGAACTATCATTTTTTTACATTGAGGACCAATTAAAGCAAAAACCTCCGGATGGATAAATAAATCAGCCAACAGAATACCAATCTTAGGATGGCGTGGGAATTCACGTTCATGGCAAGCAACGGATAAAGATGAACTGTTTTAAACTGTAAGAACTTTATAAATAATGAACATTAAATTAAAACTTTCCAGATTTAAATGATTGCAATATTATCCTATCTGATCAACTTAATTTATAAATAATGTTATTTGATGTATTTCTTTCTTTATATATATTTAAAATATTTACATTTATTTATTTATTTTTTGTTCTTTAAGTTTTATCATGATTTTTGTTTTTCGTTAAATTAATTATAAATGTTAAACTTAAGTCGGGCATGAATGGCTGTATAGATTTGTAAAGTTATATTAGGGGAGGGTAATCTTAGGTTATTTGTGTCGTTGTTAAATTGGGTCAATGGATTGGATATATTGATGTAGTTAGTAGATGTAGTCGGAGATTCGCTACTGGCAGAATCATTTATATATACGCTGCATTCACCCGTTTGCCTATGGAAGGAATTATAAGACGGAGAACACAGTTCCTTTCTATGGAGTTTTTTTTTTTATTGTTCTTCTCATTAGATAAATGTAATATTCCTATCTGATGAGAGTCAATGTCTTCTCTTAATCTTTTTGGTGCTGCTGTATTCCATATTACATTGAATACATCGATATATCAGATGAATTGATGCCAGTTTGACTACGAATTTTAGCCTAATGTTAAATAGGGATAGAATGTTTATTTTCAAATGCAAATCTATGTAGTCTATTCATACTCGACACTAAATAAAAATGCATTAAATTTAAGTTGTTTATAGACGTTTGCATGGATTGGTTATCGGTTAAGTATGTTTTGGGTTTTCATATTTGATCAAAATATTTAGACATTCGATAAATAATGATACCTTACGGTGAATATCTAAAATGTATTTATTCAGATGTTTTTTAAGTTATTGGTGACAATGCAAGTATCTTATGGTGAATACTATTGGGTTACTTATAAATTTCCCTCTGCAATTGTCGGTATCAATGATTTTATATTTTGATCGTTTATGTTGATTTTGAAATGTTTTTGACCATTGTAATCTTTGTAACCAATCTATATGCAACATATTAACCAAAAGACTGTTTTTTACGAGGCTCCTCGTCGACATCTGAAATCACTCTAACTCAGCCAGTTTTTATACGAAAATATTCGTTAAATACGTATTGAATTCATTTTTAAAAGTTCTGTACGATGGTGACATCTTCCGATTTATTTTAGAAGTAAAAAATAGAAAAAAAATGCATTTATATCTAAACAAAGAAGAAACATTATTTGTGATTGGTTCTTAGCATGCTCTCAGCCGAAAAAGACATTCTGATTGGCTGGAAAGAACAAAGAAACTGCCTGATCAAAGAAAATAAAGAAAAACGCTGAGATTTTCATTTCGAATACGATTTAAATTATTATTAAATAATATTTATGGAAATTAAACATAATTTTCAGAGAGAATAATAAAAAAACAAAATTATTTTCGAAAAATATTGAAGATTTAAGTAAATATATTGAAGATGTAGTAAAAAGAAATATTTACTTTTCTATAACGTAAAAGTCGATCTTTTTGTTTACATTATAACTTTTATGTTGCCGATATTGAATATCTTAGAAGAAATAAATAGCAATTCATTTTTGAAAGAACTTTCGTTCTCTTCACAACCTGAAAAATTAATTATATACTTTTTATAAACGTATCTGAGTTGAATTTAATATTATAGGCGAATATGTTTTAACAATAGGCTTTGTCTTCAGTTTGTGAGTTGGCCAATTAAAAGATTTGATTTTTATCTGATACAACCAATGATAAAATTAGCGGTTAAAAGGTTAAAACAAGCTTTTATAATCCCATCTGTGCGAACTTAATTAAAATGTAAACTTATAATATAATAGAAATTAAAATGTAATTTAAAATCTAAAGTAAAGTTAAAAATAATGTTAAATGTTAAAATGTAAACTGATACTAAAACAATTTTCAATCTTATATATATGTGCATAAATAAATGTTTGTATGTTAATTGCTGGCAGTGGCTTAGTTTATTTATTTTTTAATATTGAAATTATAATTAGATAAGGTATTATAGTATTAAATCTCTGCTATTCCACTGAGCTAGTGACATGGGATAACGACCGGAAACAGAAAAAAAAAAAATTTTTTTTACTTACGTATCTGCCTACTTTATAAATTTTTCTAGGTTCAAATGCCTAGATGGCGCCCTGTAGTGCAGTTTACATAAGTCTATCTAATCCGGATTGTTACAATATATATATACTGAATCTAGTTATTTGTAATATAAATTTAAGAGGATAAAATAAAGTAAATTTGTTGTGATAATCTTTTTGGACTTCTAATATAAATGATATATTCAAAGTTAATTTATAATCATGAAAAAATAAATGGAATATTTTAAACTAAAATAATAATTACTATACCACAATATATAAGTTTAAACTTAGGAAAACATAGCTCTCCCACATTTTCATCTATCAATAGATTACCATTTAACTTAAAATTATATATATACCAGTAAATACAATACATTTTTAAATGAAAATATATATTGTAACTAAAAAAAAATTTGTGCCTAAAAAAAAATATGTTGAATAAAAAAATGATAATGATAGATGAAATGATAGTCGCTATTATTTAAAAACTAAACAGGATATGCTCC
Source organism: Epiperipatus broadwayi (assembly GCA_028023455.1). Classification (NCBI taxonomy): domain Eukaryota; kingdom Metazoa; phylum Onychophora; class Udeonychophora; order Euonychophora; family Peripatidae; genus Epiperipatus; species Epiperipatus broadwayi. The sequence goes on from JAQFVV010007649.1 coordinate 26,462, forward strand.
AGTGGTTCATCATTTGTAACTGAATACAATTAAATGTGAAATGAATTTACTATGTTAGCTGATATACAATTTATAATTAAATAAGGATTAAGCTAACATATGAATAAGAACATATACATATCATGTTTATAGTTGGGTATCTATTTGTAACTCATTAAATATAACACCATATCCTGTTATCAACTATCATAAACATTAATTTAGTCACGCTAATAATGAGATAAATAAATTATCCCATTTCTCAACACACAAAATAACAAAATGAAAATTAATCACTGTCATCATTTAAAATATTTCGATACTGGGAAGTCATTTGACCAATAAAACATACTAGCCATTGTCATCAGATAAACAAATATTAACCCTAGCAACTGAATAAAATTACTGTGGAATCCATGGAGTGCATTATACTTATCTCCAATAATAGGTTCTTTTAACAAAAAATCCTTCTCATTTCTTTTTCCATGTATATAAGACCATTCATGTTCACACGCACACACTGGTGCTATTTATAATAACTTAAAAAAATTATCAAAGAAAGTTAATAAGTTGAAAAGGGACTTGATAATTTTTATTCAGTTTAGCTAACTACATGTGTTTTCCATGAGTGTCACTAGATTGTTTTAAATCTAGATAAATATTATCTGTGCATAGTGTACTGAGTTCAAACTCACTCCATACATTTTTACTACACATGACTTGGATGACTAATGAACAAAAAAATAACATTCTTATATTTTATCCATGTCAATAAAATTATAAGATCCCAATATCACAAAATTTATATATCCAACACTCTTATAGATATTACTAGCTCAGTTTAAGTATATTGATGAACAGATGCAAAAATACTATCATTAATGGCTTCCAAATAATCATTGTGAAGACCATTACTTAAATGGATGACCATCAAACTAGTTACCTAATTTATTTAAATATTATAATATAAAGATGATGATGATGATGACACCATCCATAGCTTTATAATCAACTCACAACAATAAATTTATCTTTCATAAACTTATAGGCACTTCTTAAAATCATCCTATGTTAAACTGGGATTTAAATATAACAATCACTAGCATTTATATATGTTTATGGTTATTTACTCAAAATACTTTTATAGTTAAAACTCGGATTCAATAATACCAATGATGATGAATGATTGTCATGAATCTCTACACATGATACTCAATTTTCTATAAACCCATATTTACTAAACCTATTCATTATTTTTTTAAGATTGGCTTTAATGATTATTATTTAATCAATGATGATGGTGATCATAACTCTTGAGTACAACATAATTTTAGCTTTTTACTATTAACCTCTAATTATTAAAAAATTTGGCTATGTGTCAAGCATAATCCTTAAACAACCTTAAATATAAATCAATATTCTATGCTTGCTTAACATTTGCGAGTGATGATGATCAATTAAAACAATAGATTCAGGAGAAGAAAAAATATAACAATATTTTTTGGTTGTCATCTGATCCTTCGTGTCAGCTGCTAGAGGCAGGATTTCTAGCTAAATTTCTAAAAATATGCCATTTCCATGGCCGCACTCAAGCCTGTAAGCATTCTTTCTAAAATAAATTCTAGAAAGATTGTTAACTCAGAGTTGAGTCTTCTTTCTACGCTAAAAGGTAGACTGTTAACTCGGAGTTAAGTCTTCTATTCTACGATAAAATCTAGAAAGAATGTTAACTTGGCTTAGCGGCTAATGGTGTAGCTTTTTCCGATGCTAAAAGCAGAGGAAAATGTCATAGTTGTTTGTGTCATGCACTATATCATAATGCTGTGTTATGTATTTGATGTAACAGTATCGTATGAGGGTGTGTTAATTTGATCGTGTCAAAATTATTTAAATTTTCATTGGTGCCTTTTTTAAGACGAATTGATGTACTGTTACAATTTAACAATTTTAACAGTATCGTGATTGTTCCTCATAAATTTGTATTCCTCCTAAATTTTCGATTACAGTGGGTTAGCATAATATTTTAAAGATCACACTTTGAGTCACGTTTTAGTGAGAAATTTTCCGAGACAAAAAGTATGGCAAATTCGAAAACAGAAAATATGAAAAGATGGGAATTTCCAGACACGAAAGCCGCCAGTGCTGTAACATTTCTACAGCAGAAAAACATCCTGCTAAAAGAAAAAAGATGTTTGTGCAGTGAATGTATGTGACTTGAGGTTCATAAAGATCTTTGGACTTTCATTTGTAAGTCTCGTTCTTGCTGAAAGAAATGTGCACTTCAAAAAGGCAGCTGGTTTGAGGAATTTCAAATGCCGTTCGTCAAGTCTTTACGTTTGCTGCATTACCGGAGCCATGACGAGTTGACCATACAGCATGCCATTAATGATATTGAAATGTCTACCAGTAAATATTATTAACCAAATTGATAAATAAAATAACATAACATACACATACAATAATTGTTGTTAACCAAAAAATGTAAATTATTATTTAAAAATATACAAAAACACCCCTCCCACTAATTGTTGTCAATCAAATGTAAACAAATTAAAGTAACGAAAATTATTATTTAAAGGACCATAACCCCCCCCCCATTGGTTCTTTAATTTTGACACTTAAATTTTTAAAAACAATATTACCATTTAAACACAACCCAAATTACTATTTAAATGTACACCAAAAAAGATCCATTCTTGTCAATAATAATGAAATTAAGAACTATTATTGTCCCATTGTCAAAAATATTAGGTTTTTGGGAAACCAAAACAATAATTTATAAATGAAAAAAAAGTCAATCGGTTGTCAATCAAATGTAATAAATAAAAGTAACTTCAATTTTGATTTACCAAACATACACAAAAAAAAACAACCCCTTTCTCCAAATAATTGTTGTTGGCAATCAAATGTAAAATAAAAAAGAAGGTAAATTAGTATTTAATCATCATCCAAAAACACCCACCCATCTCACTAATTATTGTCAGCAATCAAATGTAAACCACCACTAAAAGTAATGTAAACTACTACTCTTTAAACGGTTACACCCCTTTCCCCAATAATTGTTGTCTACAATCGTACATAAAAAAAACACCCCTCCCAATAATTAGTATTGGCAATCAAATGTAAACCAATCAAAGTAAGACTGTAACTTAAAACTACTATTGTTTAAATGATTAACCCACCCCTTTACCCAATAATTGTTGTCTACAACTGTACACACAAAAAACACCCCTCCCAATAAGTAAGACAGTAACTTATTATTTAAATGTAACCCAAATTACTATTTGAAACTACACCGAAAAACAACCTTTTGTCAATAAAAATTAAACAAACAAAAATTATTATTGTCCCATTGTCAAAAATATTTATTTGTAGAAACAAAAATCATAATTTATAAATGAAAGGAAGTCGTATCAGTCATCAATCAAATGTAAACCGATAAAAGTAATGGTTTTAATTTTTATTTAAACATACACACGCGAAAAAAAAAAACACTTCTCCCAATAATTGTTGTCAGCAATCAAATGTAAACCTATCAAAGTAATGTAAATTATTATTTAATCGTACACAAAAACACCCCTCCCACTAATTGTTGTCAGCAATCAAATGGAAACCTATCAAAGTAACGTCAATTATTATTTAAAGATCCATCCAAAAAAAACCCATTCTCTCTTAAATTTTAGCAATCCAATTTCACAAAAACAGTAATACTATTTAAAAAAAAAAACACAAATTACTATTTGAACACACACCAAAAAAGACCCTCCTCTTGTCAATAAAAATTAAAAAAAAAAAAAAACTATTATTATACCATCATCAAAAATATTATTTGGGAAAAATAATTCAGAAACAAAAGAAAGTAAACTTTGTAAACAAACAAACAAACAAAAAAAAGTCAATATTAATAGAGAATCGCTGGCCTGGAAATGTTATATTAATGTGTTTTTGATTAGAAATCATGCCTCTAGTGACTGACACGAAGGATCAGATGACAACCTATTTTTTTAATAATAACTTGAAAACCAAATATGATATAATTATATTTATTAACACTCTTTTTTTTTATAAACTAAATTAATAAATGTACAATTGACTTTATTAAATATATATAATTAAACAAAACCAACTAACTTTATATATCTGCTTTTTCTTTGTCACTACATATTTTTGAAATAAGTTAACTCAAAATGACCTTAAAAAAATACTTCATTGAATGCTTACTTAAGACTTTTCTTACTTATTACATGTCATAAAGATAAATTTCATTTATGTAAAGTGTGTGTTTTTTCACTCTCATACATATGTGGAGCCCTGCTCTCTTCAATTTGCTATATTTAAATTATCTATGCATAACCTATTCTTGTAGGGTTTGTATAAGCAGTCACACATGCACACACTCTGTGATATGTCAACATATATATTTAAAATGTGTACTTCTATATTATGGGTTATTATATAAATCATATATATATATAAAATATTATTGCAACCTTGAGTAACAAAATAAATAACAATATAAAAAAACATTATCAAGCATATATTGACAGGTTGAACAATAATAATAAAAAAACATTTTAGTATTACAATATATAATAATAATAAAAAATTAAAATAACAAAAAAAACTATGTTTAATGAATTTAAATTGTGTGTATGTATTGTGAGGTAGTGTTAAGAATAACACAATCGATAAATAAACTCTTAATGTTTCTGTATCAAAAGAAAAAAAATAAAATGCTTGACTTTAGAAATTAAAATTTACTTTTAATAAGTAAGAATAAAAGATTTGTTAATTAAAGTTCAAAGTTACCCGATCGATTTTCACTTCTTATGAATGTCCCAGGTTTGAATTTTCAGACCGCTTGCCTATTTATAGCTTCCACAGGTTGTTTTGGATTGTTTCTACCATTTTAAAAGAATTATTGCAGATACTTTGAGATAAATATGAATTGTTTGACTTTCTTGCTTCTATCATTTTAAAAAGAGTTATTGTAGATGCTTCAGATAAACGTGAGGAAAACTTTAAAAAAATTGATTTATAGCTTAATCAAACTTGGTTATATGGATTTTATACATTTTTTCTCTTCTTTCCCCTTCTTCCTCTATTCAAAGGTGATGAGCCTATAATAGGCCAGGAGACAGAAAAGAAGCATCTCAGATACATTATGTGGTTAGCTTTAAATTCGTCCATTCTTTTGGTTACTATTGACCAGTATATGAGTCCATAGATAGATCAGTGAGCTAACCCATAAATGACAGGTTTCAAGAAACAAGAATTGTGAATTAGCAAAGCATCCTTATAATTTCGCAAACAGCCAAAATATATATAAACACCATTATATGTTATATTATCAACCTCTGCAAAGGATTCAATTTAAATCCATCTCTTTTCTTTAAACTAATTTTGCTGTAAATTACTTGTATATACACACATCTTCTATGCTGACTTTAAAATAAGAGTCATATTTTCTTTAATTTTTTTTTAAAGAGAGAAATAACAAAACAAACAACTCCTTCTGAGTTTAAAAAAAAAACTTTAACTTTAACTGCTCATTTCTTTTAGTTTAAAAACTGTATATTCGGAAAAAGAAAAAAAACTTTTAAAAGACTGCCTTCCAAAAAATTACATATTGTTAGGTGACTCTCTTCATAGCAAAAGAACTAAACTGTCCTTCTTAAAATTATTAACTGAATGCCTCTCAAAAACTTCCCCCCTCTATATATTTCAAATTCTGATCAAAAAAAAAAAAATCTATCAAAACTAATTGTGATTTTAGAGATAGCAATCAAATCTCACCTAGATGGTTTTAAGTCATTAACAAAAAAAAAGATTAATAATTATTTATTCTGTCTAAGCATTTCCTCTCCTTTTTTAAGATAATCTAAGATACTGATCACATAAAAAAAAACAGTTTGCAATCTATAGTCCATAGAAATATGTGTAAAAAATTGTCTATGTTTAAAAGCAGCTGGACTCTTATCACGCTTCTTTTACACTTCTTTTACACATGTGCCTAGTTTATCCACTAATCGTTTTTACACCTTTCTTACTAGTTTTTATTTTTATTTTACAAAAATAAAACTAAATAACTGAATATATTAATTATTTAATAAGAAAATAATATATCAAAATATCATTTCTTATAACATTCTTTCCATTCACTACTGCTTATTATTAATTATTTATAAACTATATAATATTACTCGCACACATAAATCTATATATAAAAGAATTTTTTTTTTTACTTAAAGAATATATATATATATATATGCATGGGAATAAAAACATATATGTATGTACAATATATATATATAATAACAAATATAAATAAATGATCTTAATAAATGTCTTTAAAACTGTATTTCCAGTATGGCATCATAGTTCCAATGTCTATATATGGTATGCAACATTTGTTTGTTTGTTTTTTTAATATTTTATAAACTTATTTTATTTGGTTTGATCCTTAAAACCCTATTTCAGTTCTGTTTCGTAAATGTTTTTTATGCAGAATGATGGAATTAAAAAGCAAAATTTAGAAACGTAGTAACTCTCTAATCAGACATTTTTACTAACCACATTAATTTCAATTATGATATGTATTAGTGTCTAAATATAGTAATTGTAAATTAATTTAGATTTTTTACCGTAAATCTATGCAGTTATGTATAATTATTTAATAGGACTTAACATTTAAAAAAAAATACATTAAATAAAAACGAGTAAAACAAATTGAATTAAATTTTACAGATAAATCAATATTTCCATTTGCAAAGATATTGATGTTTTAAAACCCATTTAAAGAAATTTAAAACTGTGGAAATTTTCCTAATTAATTAAATAAAGTCATGCTGGCTTCTACTGTTTAACAACATAGCCTTTGACTTACTTAAACAGCTATCTTAAGCATTTACATTTTTATATATGTCAAATGCGTTGACCGGGAAGCGAACCTGGGCCAGCTGCTTGAAAGGCAGCTATGCTAACCGCTAGGTCACCAACGCTTGACTTAAATTTCTATATTAACTCACGAAAAAGCATTGTTTTAACTTAGGGCGAATGTGTGTACACATATACGTACATATCAACACCCTCTCATTAGATGCTTTGATAGGTTTGACTGGGTATAAATACTATAGCAGTTAATCTTAATATCATTTTACCCAATAATACGTACTAAAAAAATAATTTCTTGTAGCAATAACTTAACATACTTGATAAATTGCACGAAAACAATTTGATAACAAAATACTTTTAATAGTTAACTTTTAAAACACAAAATATCAAAAAAATTCTTAAATCAAGAAATTATACAACACAGATTTAAAATATTATTCTACTATAGTTGTAAAAAATTCATTTTATGATAAATATATACGCATACTATTGCATTTAAATGAATATTGTGTATATATGTAATAAAACGAAATTGAAATTAACCTTGTAAAACTGAGGTACTAAATGCACAAGCAATGACTAAGCATACTTTCATTATTGTGTATCTGTATACCCTATATAATTTACATTTCATTTTACAAAATGGATATACATTTTACAGAAGTAGAATATATATATATATATATATAATTGGATAATGGATGTGCCAAATGTTGGTAACGGCTTAGCATTTGTTTATACAATTAATATTAGTATATCTCAACTTATTAACTCTGTTTAACAAACTATGTAATCCTTCAACGCTCGATGACTTTGAGATTGGTTGAAAAGTTAACCAATTAATAAATATAAACTAATTAATAGAACAATACATTGCCAGAATCATACTGCTGAATAAAATTATGCATTATAGGTATGCTTATATAATATGTAAATAAAGCACACTATGCAGATTCAGACAATTAGATATTCCATTTTCCAGACAATGGAACACAAATTCTTTTTGTTGATGGAATCTGGATCCTTTACAATTGCCCAAGCCTCTTTGCACTTTCTTTTTCTATTATCCCTTTCTGAGCAAACTGTTCTAACATCGTACGGAAAAAATGTATGACCTGTGGCATGCACTTGTATTAATCAGCAGTATGATTCTGGCAGGGTTTTTCTAAAAACTAGCTCAATGCTATTAATTAGTTTATATTTATTAATTGGTTATTTTCTTAACCAAGCTTGAAGTCAACATGTGTTTAAGAATAAATATTAGTATAGTAAATTTTAAAGAGCTATGTTAACACATATTAACTGATGTGTGTATATATATATATATATATATATATATATACACATATATATATATATATATATATATATATATATATTCACTGGGCTGATATTTACTTGTAAGAATTCACTATCTTTTTTATTGTCAGATTTAGTTTATAATAATAAAGTTAATCGATTTGCATTTTCTTATCTGCATTGGATATCTGCTATTAAGTGGTATAATTAATCTTGCAACTCTGTCCGATATACCATCAATCTCCACAATATTGTTCTTCCACTTTTTATTTATAAAGAATTCTATTCCACTTGTATTTCCAATATTTGTGCCTTTATAGTAGTGTACATGTCCACTTTTTAAATTAACTGTCTTTTTACTTTTTTTTTTAACTTCACAAAGTCCAATCATGTCCCATTCAATACAAGACAGTTTTTTTAATTCTTGCAATCTTCCTTCAATTGAAAGTGATCTGCAGTTGTGAAGTACTTAAATAAAAAATCATCATCAAATGGAAGCCTGGGTCCACAATAAGGGGATTCTTAGCACCTTCTGCCTTAGGCCACCAACTATTGCCTTGGTTGGTGACTTTACAGCCTCCCGGGAATAAAGGTCATGTTTTATTTTTGTCTGTCATGATTGCATATATCTATTGGAAAAATATTTATCATTTACACATACATCCATTCTACCTTATCAGGCAACTGAGAAGAAATACTATGGTGTTTTTTGATCCTAAACTCAGAGGTAAAAACCAATAAACTCACCATGCTGGCTAATAATGTTGGTAAGCAGCCCATTCATGTTCATATACTATATGAATAATCACATAGTAATAACAGCTGCAATGACAAGAACGTATGGAGTGGGCATTAGAAAATTGCCCTGCTCAGTTCCTTTAAGGCCTCCAAGAGGTATAAAAGGATCTCCTTTCAGTTAATATCAAACTCCTTTCTGTAGCCATTTAATAGTAGAGAGATTTAAATATGGCACTGGGAAAGCTATTCTTTATTCAAATTGTTGATCTTTTAAATAGGTTTATTCTTTACAGATAAATAATTAGCTCAGTTCAAACCTTATTTAGATAAATAATATTAATAATTGATACTTTATTTTTTAACTTTTAGTATAAAGCAATAAATCAATTGTATGGCTAGGGAAAAAAATCAAAATTCAGTCGCAATATTTTTTTATTAATTGAACTTACTGAATGTACTCATATTAATTACATGAAATGTTAAAAGTCAAAAAATTAAGCCAAATAATTTTTTATTATTATTATATTAATTTATTTTAAATAAATTGAAAGTAATACTAATACTACTTATTACATGAAGAAAATCATAAAACATTACTTATAACTTTAAAGCATTTTTCAACTGTCTTTGATAAGGGTACTCAAAGGCAAAGATTTAATCTTCAAATGTTTTTTCATGTATAAAACAGTATTCATATTACTCTTAACTTGTTACATTTCAATGACTGAGTTATTATCATTTATTTTTTAATATATTTTTATTAATGATAACATATATTTTTGAATGTAAAATATATCAATAATTATGAATCCTAAATGTCTCTTATGACTGCATACATATTATTTTACTGATATCCATTATTTTATACTTTATGTAAAAAATCATTATATTACAGTATATAGCATTAAATTTATTACATTAACCATTCCATTACTATTTTATTATTTAAGTAATATTTACTGAGGCTGTAACCTCGAGAATATGCATGTAAAATGCGATAGTAGGGACCTCTACAGGTGTTTAACCACAAGCTGATCCTGTATATTTTTTTCAATTGTTGAAAATTTACTATAATCTAGTTTAGGAGTTTTAATTAAAGTATGATTTACTACCTGTAATTTGTGAAACTTCATTTATTACATTTTACTTTTATTATTAGCTTTTAATCCAATTATTTAATGTATCCTGTTTGCATCAATAGTTTTATGTAAAACCGGTAAAATGGTATTAACTAAGCAATTAAAGTATAATTATATTGTATTACTTCTATTTAAAGTTGTTTTGGATTATATATATATATATATATATATAAGATTAATATTTAACTTTTTCCATGCATAATTTGGTACAATGGAAAAGTGGTAGACTCTGGATTGTGGCCCAGTTCTATTACTTCCAATGCTTGAATTTTTTAACTCTTTTTGCTTCATATAACTTCCATTGCAATGGATTAAGTAATGTTTTGGTAGTTTGACTTAAAGATATTGACTTGTAACTATCTGAATTGTTAATTTGGTTGTTTTGCATTCATTTGATAAATAAAACTGCAAGTAAAATATATATTGACTTACAATTTTTAAAATATATATCTAGAAGTTACTAATAAATGGAAAACTTAATGCAAAATGCCAGTAGTGACAATTTCTTTGATCTCAAAACAATTCAGAGAGGCAAACATTTTCATACAGTAGTGTGACTAAGTACAAGCAAGAGTGATCAATGGATGCAGGAAGGCTTGTGCATAAAATTCCTATCTACTGCCTACTCATCCAATATCCCCAGACTAGTTTCTAGCTATGGCTTTTATTAGTGAGGAGCCTTGGATCTGAGAACACTACTCCTAGATCTTAGGATCTAATGCAACCCTTCAGCAGCTACCTTTTAATTTTTTAACTAACTATAAAGTTTTGTGTCCAAAATGAAAGCACAATAATGTTTTCAAGCTAAGCTCATTAGCTTGTATAGTTGTATAGATCTGAATTCAGTTCAACATCAATACTTTTGGTGTCATTGCTTCTTCAATAACCACAGTCACCATAATCCTCTTGGGCAGGATTAGTATTACACCATCAAACATCACATGATCACCATTTTTTTATGATTACACAAGCTATTTTTCACAGAAGAAAAACTCTCCATACAATAGTGCCACTCAGTTAAGCCACAGTAATCAATGGATGCAGGAAGGTTTGTGCATAAAATCCCTATCTAGTGCCTACTCATGAAAGTCACATGCTAGAAATTAGTCTTGGGATATTGGATGAGTATGCACTAGATAGGGATTTTATGCACAAACTTTCCTGCATCCATTGATTTCTTTGGCTAGCACTGAATGGTGCTAATGCATGGAGAGTTTTACTTCTGTGAAAAATAGCTTGTGTACGCATAAAGAATTGTGATCATGCGATGTTTGATGGTTTAATCTCAAAACAATTGCCGAAATTTTACAAACTCATCTCTTATTCAAATCTTTAAAAGGTAATTTCTATATTTTTCATAGTTTTTTAATATATTTATAGTTGATTATGTTACCAAAATATTTTTGAAATATTTATTGTTTGATAAAAATAGATTGTTAACATTATATTTCACTTGAAAATACTTGTGTTTTAAGTATAGAAGTCAATAGAAATGTAATAGTATAAAACAGGAAGTTATGATTGGCTTCTGTAAATATGGTAATTATTATTTTTTCATTTTTTATTAATTACAAATGGAATTTTTAAGTGTAAAAAAAGTTCTATTGTTTTATGCATTCTTTACAATAATTCTATTTAGCATTTGAAACGGAGTTCAAATAAAGTTTATTTATTTCCAAATATATTTGTATTACCATTACGTATTTCAGTTTTATTTATTTTTTTGTAGTTGCAAATCTGAAATATTATTTTTTATTTCTTAAAAATAATTTAAAAATTGGAGAAATATAATGAAGATTAAAGTTTTATTCATTAAAATAAAAATTGGAAATAGAACTCAAACTGTCATTAGGAGCCAACAAAAACATGCAATGCAAAAGAGTTAATAAAATCTTGAGCAGTAAACCATTTGATTATTTTCTTATTTAACTTTTTCTTATTAATGATGCTGCGTCTTTTGACATATATTCCATTTAACTCTCATATCACCCTTTCATAAATATTGAATTGTGAATCATACATGAAAAATAACACATAATGATCCCTAATTGTTTTATCGAGATGTTCCATTGTTTTAAAATAGAAATGGAGATTTATGCTCTGATTAAATTATTTTCAATTTTTATTAATAAAAATTGACATTTTTTTAATTATCAAAGCATCTCTATTGCATTGACTTGCTAAGGCAGATATACAGTTATATAGTAAAAAAAAATTTAAGTCAGAATTAGCAATATTGATATCCTGTATTATAAATGATCTAATGCTAGAAGTTACTTCATTTGCTCTTAAACAATGACAAAAGATTTGATCATTGACTTTTAGTATGTCTTCAAATTCAGCTCTTCAACTGCAATAGCTATATGAGACTGAACTAAATTCAGATACTATATATATTAATAGGCTTAGCAATTTAATATAGCCAAAACGTCAATAGCCAAATTATAATGTTAATAAGACATTCATATATCACATGACCTATATAGCTTGCATTTACCAATAGATACAAATAAAGAGTTGCTAATAGTTCTAAACAAGCTGTTTTTTGTTTTTTTTAATGATAAGTGCCACAAAAGAAAGCATTTGAAATCTTTATCTAGGATTGTTAAGTATTATATAAATGCCTGGTTTGAGTTGGTATATTGAATCTGGTATCCTAGCTTTTCACTGAAGAGAGACATAGCTTGAAACTGGATTGGGGTGGGAACAATCCTAGATAAAGATTTCAAATGCTATTTCTTATGACATTTAGAATAATGATAACAAAATAACCTTATTTAGAGCTATCAGCAAGGTCTTTATTTATTACATATTGGTAAGTGCAAGCTGTATAGGTCATAATGATATTTGACTTGGTTTTTATTAATATTATATTTTGGCTGTTGAGATTTTGACTTTAATAAATTGCTAAGCCTATTAATGTATGAAGTATCTGAATTTAATTCAGGTCCATATAGCTATTTCAGTTGGAGAGCTGAATTTGAAACTTATAAATGTCTGAAATTTTCAGATCTTCTTAATAGTTAAATATTAGATAAATCTTAGCTTGAGAGCAGGACAAATTCTTAATGTCCACTCCATACATTCTTGTCATTGCAGCTGTTGTTACTATGTCATTATTCATATAGTATACAAACATGGATGGGCTGCTCACCAACATGCATTATCCAGCATGGTTAATTCATCGGCTTTTTACCTATGAGTTTAAGATCAATAAACACAATAATCTTCATTCACAGTTGCCTGATAAGGCAGAATGAATGCTTGTGTAAATGAAAATAATATTTTAATTTGCAAAGATTTATTTGTGTAAATGATAAATATTTTTCTAATAGATATACAAAATTATGACAGACAAAAATAAATCATGGCCCTTATTACCATGAGGCAGTAAAGTCACCAACCAAGGCAGCGATTGGTGTCCAAAGGTGGAGGGTGCTAAGTATTCCCAGATTGTGGAACCAGGCTGCCATTTGATGATGACTTTTTATTTAGGTACTTACAACTGCAGAACACTTTCAAGTGAAGAGGGATTGCAAGAATTAGAAGAAGAACAGTCTTATATTAAATGGAACATTTTAGAAGAAAAGATGAAGAAACAATTAAAAAAGTGGACATGTACTCCATTACAAAGACACAAATATTGGAAATACAGCTGGAGTAGGATTCATTATAAATAAAAAGTGGAAGAACAATATTGTGAAGAGTGATGGTGTATTGGACAGAGTGACAAGATTAGATATACAACTTAATAGCAGATACCAAATACAGATAATTTAGGTTTATGCCCCAATAAGTTCTCATAGTGATGAAGTAATAGAAGATTTTTATATGGATGTACAAAAGGCTTTTGATCAAAGTAAACAACATTTTAAAATTATTATGAGAGACATTAATGCTAGAATTGGTAGACATATGAAAGATAAAAGTGTTGTAGATAATTTTGGTTATAGTAATAGAAATGAGAGAGGATATAGAAAAAAATTTTTAAAAGAAAATGGACATGGAAGCATCCAAATGAAAGTACAACAGAATTGGATTATAATTTTACTAACAGAAAATACATATTTCAAGACTGTAATGTTCTTAATAAATTTAACACATGAAGTGATCAGCAATTAGTAAGATGTAAGATACATGTTAATGCAAAACTGGAGAGACAAAAATTATTAAGAAAAACACTATTTACAGTTGATATTGCTAATATTGAGAAACATTCTAATGAATTTAAATTGGTTTCAAGTATTAGTAGATTTTGAACATGATTCAGATTGCAATGAAATTAATATGAAAATAACATATACACTTTCAAAAACTGCAACAAAGATAGCTGGTAGAAAAAAGCAGCATAGTGTATAAGTTATCTTCTTAATGATATCATTCAAGTCTGAACCATCTTTAAAATCTGTTAAAGTTTTCAAATTTAAAAGTTCTAAATACATTTAATAGAGGTTTCTGAAGTTAAAGAATATCAACTGCTAATACTGAATTTTTTAATATTTTTTTTTATCTCGCTAGTTTTCTATTGTCTTATATCCCACTAATCTATAATCGTTTTCTTCATTGAATCTTCTAAGAATATTACAATCTTGAATATTGAATTCTGTTATACTTTCATTTCAATGCTTCTACTTCCATTTCTGTTTAACATTTTTTTCAAAGAAAAAATTCATAATATATATTTTTTTACAAACTTTACAAGTATGACTCCTTTATCATTTCCATCACCATAACCAAATTTATCTACAACACTTTTAGCTTTCAACATTAACCAATTCTGGTAAAGTCCACCATGATGATTTTAAAACATTGTTTTGTCTGATCAAACTATTTTGTAAATCCTCATAAAATTCTTAGTTTATTCATCATAACTGTAACTTTTTAGGGCATGAACCTGAATTATATGCATTTGGTATCTGTCATCAATTTGAATAATTATTTTTTCTACTTTATCTGACAAATCATTAATCTTTACAATGCTGTCCTGATAAAAATCAAATAATATGAATTTATGAATATATAATCAAATTTTTGGTTCCATTAGTGCATGCCTTATCTCAGTTTGACCACATCACATTAATTTACCAATCTAGATATTCAAACCACTCTTTCTCAATATGGATGCAATTCACAAACAACCTTAATTTGACATGAGCTAATGTATCAAACACTTAAATCTCCATGCCTATATTTGCAGCTTAATATCTTCCATTACATCATTTTCATGAAAGATAGAGACCAATTTTTATTCTCTTTTAATACTTTTTGAAAGAGTGAATAATAATTGTACTGTAGATATATAGAGAAGAATGCTCAAATTATACCATTTAAATTTTTTTGGGTATACAGTAATTGATTTTCCTGTTGGTTGGTATTATGCATTTTTATCTAAATATTAGTATTTTTTTAAAAAAAACACAAAGTTTAAAAACATTTAAATCTTAAATTGGTACCATTTAGGAAACCTAACTCCTAAATCATTCTAATCTGTTTATAAAATTGTCTTGAGGGAATTGTCCAGTTTTTAAGCAATTTTGTGAAGCAAACGTTTTATGTTTTCACTTTGATGCCTTTTAAACATTATTTGGGTATTTTAAAACTTCTACTACATTAATTAAACACATGCTTTTTATTTTGGAAAGCTTCTATTTTCATACTCTATTAAGTCCACATCGACCATATATTTCTTTTCCATGCTATGAAAAAAAAATATTTTTTTTTTTTAAAAAAAAAATAATTATTAGATAAAAATTGAATGTGATCTAAACAAGTATAACTTTAGAAGCTTTAAATCGGTATGATTCAAGAAACTGAAAAAATAAATAATCAATTTAATTTAAAAAATAATTTCAAAATATTCATAAACTGATGGAAATAATTAATATATTGAAACTAGTTTTAAAAAAATTTAATAATATACCGCTAAATTTTATTATTCAAAATAATATCAATTAAATAAATCCATTCAAAATTTACATCAAACTCATTTGATTTTTATCAGAGGTTATAACTGTTACAAATGACTAAATTGTAATAAAAACTTCCCTCCCCCCAATATCAACTTATCTTTTAATTTATCTATTTGCCACTAGATACCATGTATATTAATTAGATATCAAAAATATCAAAAAGAACAATTTATCCACTGTTACACATTAGGCACTCTTCCTTAAATATTCAAATTTTTTGGCTTTTATCAGTACCTCTCTCAATTATACCATATCATACCCAACCACTAACACAGAAGGTCATACCACCATCTATCATTTACCATGTAATGGACAATATATCATTTTCAGGTAAACTATAGCTATCAAACATTTATAGCCATTATGCCTATGTTGTCAGCTTAACTTTTATTAGACTATTTTTTACATAATTACAAGATAGAAATTGAATTTTATCAACTTTTAAGATCTTGTGAAAAGGTGAGCAATTACTATACTGTAGAATATTTTTTCAGTTTATTTACTTTTTATGGAGGTAACCACCATTTTAACACAACAATATTATAACTATTCACTAATGCAAAAAGTCACATCACTTTGACCATCATTATGCATGCATTTCATAAACAATCTCCACTCTTTAAATATTCTGAGATCATTATCATCATCCCCTGCAGAATGAAGCTCTCTCCATGTTCAATCTATGTTCTCTGATCTATAGCCTCTTATCTCCACATCACCCATGCACACTTCTCTACTTCATCCATCCATCTCACATGTTGTATTTTTCTAGGTCTTTTATATTCTCTTGGAATCCAGTTTAAAATTTCATCTGTCCATATATTATCATCTCTTCTAGCATAATGTCCAACCAACTCCACTTCAGTCTTTTAATTCTTTCAACGATGTCAATAACACTTATTTGTTCTTTTACTCATGTATTTTGTTGTTGATCTTTTCTTGTTACTTCTAACATGTATCTCTCCATACTTCCCTTTGAATGGCTTAAAATCTCCATATTTCTAATCTATTAAATGTCCAAGTCATAAATCCATAAGTAGAAACTGCTAAAATAAATTTATTAAAAAAGACCTTCCTTTTCAAACACATTATGATGTTTCTTTTTAATATTAAGTTATTTCTATCAAAAGCCCTCCAATCAAGTTTAATTCTGTAATTAATTTCATACATCATGTTAACCTCTGTAGTAATAAACTGACCAAGGTATGTTTACTTGTTATCTTCTTCTAATTCATCATTATCAGTGTTTATTTTCACCTTTTGAGAAAATCCATTGAACATTACTTTAGTCTTTTTAATGTTTACATTTAGTTTTACTTTTTTACTTTCATCTGATAACTCTTGCAACATTTTCTAAAACTCAAAAGCATAATTTGCAAAAACAACTATATCATTGGCAAAATCTAGATGTCTTTAATAATCCTGATTTACTTTTATTCCTTTAGCTTTCCATTTTAATCCACAAAATACTTCTTGCAGCACTGATGTAAAAAGTTTTTGAGATATGGATGTTAATCTTTCTAGTATTATTATGTATTCTAATTTAAATTTTTATAAATATTTCTCAGAACATGACAATATTCTGGGTATATATCTTGATGATCCAATGCTTTCATCACTGAAGAAATGTTTATACAATCAAATGCCTTTTCATAATCTACAAATCCAAAGTATAATAGCAAACTCATATGCATATGCTATTTCTATAACTTCTCTCAATACTTGGATATGATCCACAATACTAAAACCACTTTTAAATCCAGCTTGTTCTTTTGATTGGTTGCAATCCAAAGTTAGCTTAGACAAGTTATAATTATCTTTGTAAAAATTTGTATAAACATGATAAAAGACTGCTAGGTCTATAATTTCTAATATCTTTTTTATTGTTTTTTTTTAAAATATTAATATTAATACTGCATTCTTCCAATCATCTGATATATCTGCCAATATATATAAATTGTTTTTTTTCTAAATATAGATTTTCATCTATCAGGTTTATGTATGAATTTTAAATAAAACATAATTTTATATACAGAGCACTATTTTTAAAACTTAATAAGAATATTTTTTTTTATAACGATAATTTTTTTTTTTTTACTATAATAATAATTATTTAGAGTTTATCGCTATTTCGTTTGTTTTCAATTTTTTGTATAATTTTTGTTTTTATCATTTAATAAAGCATTGTTTAGTTTATATTGCAAAATATCACATTACTAAATTATTATTCATAAATATACCTTAAAAGTTTTTTTATAAAAATGAATGATTTAAAATCGAGCATTATCTAATTTTTATTTCTTTTAAAATCAAAAAATATTAATGTGCATAATTTCTGTTTGTAACATTGATTGTAAGACATCACATTATTAATGCTTTTATTTACAAGTACTCAGTAAAAATATTAGAAATTGGCTAATTTAAAATAAAAGAGAATTTATTGTATTGCATTTTTTTAAAAATGATAATAATAATAATAATAATAATAATAATAATAATAATAATAATAATAATAATAATAATAATAATAATAATAATAATAATAATAATAATAATAATAATAATAATAATAATAATAATAATAATAATAATAATAATAATAATAATAATAATAATAATAATAGTAATAATTTCATATTAATCTGTCCAAACCATTTATATAATATAAAATAGCACATAAAAAGGAAATAATGTGCTTAATGTTTATGTATAAAATGTGCTAAAAACTTAAGACAAGTGAAATTGTGTCATACAGCACTAAACTATTTTGAATATTATAATAAAGAATAGAAATGAGGAGATAATAGACATGGAAATAGACATAACCTTTAACCTTTGATGTTTCCAAGGAATTATCGATTACTATTAACTGTCAATCACTTACACTAAACAAGTTTTATCTTTAATGTGAATAGCTCTTTGTTGGTGTTTTTCATGAAGTAAAGTGTCATCTTTCATATTAAATCCAAGTTTTTACATGGATTTAAATCCAGAAAGCCATTTTTATAGGTGTGAGAATGTGAAAGAGTAGTTTTTCTTGACATTCTGAAAATATTATTTTAACTTCCTCCAGAGAATTCTATATATTCATGGTTTGTTATTATAATAAAGATTGGAAATGAGATAATATACATGTAAATACAAATAACTTTTAATCTTTGATGTTTCCATAAAATTATCAATTACTTTGAACTGACAATTTCCTGAAACTAAACAAGTTTTCTTATTAACCTATAATAGCTTTTTTATTGGAGTTTTTTGTTGAAGTAAAAGGAATCTTCTTATATAAATTTAAACTCAGAAATCTATTTTTATAAATGTGAACATGTAAATGAATAGCATCTTTCTTGACATTCTGCAAATATTATTTTAAATTTCTCTACAAAATTGTATGTTGAATTAAATACTTCCATGGATTGTTATTATAACCATCAAGGATTGTCAGTTAATAGTAATTGATAATTTCTTGGAACCATCAAAGATTAAAGAATATATTTATTTACATGGTTATTATCTCGTTATTTCTATTATCTATTATAATAAGAATCCATGGAAGTATTTAATCCAACATAAATAACTCTCTGGAAAAGTTTAAAATAATATTTGCAGAATATTAAGAAAGATGTTATTTTTTCATTTCTCACACCTATAAAAATAGCTTTCTAATTTTAAATCCATATAAGAATTTAGATTTGTAGTAAAAGAGGACTGCTTTTACTTCAACAAAAAACTTCAACAAAAGAGCTATTATATATTCATAAGAAAACTTGTTTAGCTTCAGAGATTGTCAGTTAGTAGTAATTGATAATCTTTTGGAAACATCAAAGGTTAAAGATTATTTCTACTTACATGGATATTATCTCATTTTTCTTCTTTATTATAATAACAATCAATGAGAATATTTTATTTAATTTAAATATTGTTTATACATAATTGGATGAGTAATCTTAATAAAATATGTTGCATGTATTAAAAGTCAGACAGATTATATATTTATATGCTGTCAGAAGTGTTATTTTATTTTACAACTATTTTGTTCTAAATTTAAGTAATTAATGGACTCTTGATGGTAGTGTTTTATATCCACATTTCCAGAGTAGCTGACAATATATTTTAGTCATTACTAATTTATTATACATAAACATAATAAAAGCATGTGAAGTTTTCTTGATATATATATATATATATATATATGATACAGTATATGCTTAAAAATAAATCATATTTGTGAAGATAATTTGTACTTGTGAAGATAATTTGTACATCATATTTATTATAAAAATTGCTAATAATCTAAGTTCAAAAATCATACTGATATAAATATTAATTCCTATCCTAAGAAAGCAGTACTATCATATCAACTTCATTCATTTAATAAAATAAATAGATTTTTATTCTAATCTTCTATATCAGGTTTAATGAGTCAATAATTACAAAATGGTAATATATTTAAATTCCTACTTTTGGACTAATTTTTAACTTTTATTTTGATAACCAATACAAATGAGAACCTAGCAATTTATATAAATATCCAAAGCATTTTATTTGATTTCAAAGCTTTAGGTTTTTAGGCTTTAGTTGATTTATACATTCAAGTTAAAGCTTATTTCTAGATATATAACTGTACTATTTTCTGCTTGGAGAATAAAGACTAATTAATAAGGACAAAAGTCAAAAACGAGGAGACAAGGATTTAAATGAAATATTATCTGGTAATCACTACTTACTTAAGATTTCTATAAACTGCAGTATAGTAAATACTTGTTCCTGTTTTATAAATTATGTAAATTTAAGAATTAATTTATTTGTTTTTATTATCTTCATTTATTTCCTTAATAAGAGCCTAGAAAAAATTAGTTCTTCCATTTTTTTCTCAGAAGCTATCTCCATATAAAAACATGAACAATAAAAAACCAATGCTTGGTTATTAATATAGATTTTTCTGGTCATTTAATAAGTTACTTATTCATTGACAATTCTAGTGTCTAGAACTGTGAATAATCATCAAGATTATTTATTGAACACCTATTTAATATTAGAGCTTATGAAAACTGGCATTTTCGTAAGCTAGATTACTTCTTAGTTCAGAGCAAAAAAAGAAGAAAAAAACAGCAGAAAATATAATAAATCTAGAAAGCAGTTAAAATATTAAAATATTCATCATTACAAGTCAATCAGCAAACTAGAAGAAACAATATAAAATTCCAAATATTCAATAACCTAATTCTATAAGCATGCAAGATATCACTAATCACTGGTTCAGTGTTGAAAAAGGCAAGTTACTAATTACACCTTCAAGCCAAACTTCTGTGAACAGAAGAAAGTAAAGTATATATAACTAATAAATAAGAATCTGATAGCAAAGTAAGTGAAGCTTAAAAAATCCCAAAACCATAATAATAAAAATATTAAATGATATTGTGAAAGTAGTGAAAATATTGGCCATTGGTGAAACATTGTCCATTACTATTGTAAACATCACAAACAGGCATCTGAAGTCTAAAAACTCTACTGACTATAGAGAACTATATGTAAACAATTATTGTATACTTCCATAAATAAAAAGTAAGTTTGCATTTATAATTTTCCTGACATATTTTTATTATATTTTTACATGCTAACAATTAATACTTTTGTTACCACTTGCATATTATTCTCTCTAAATAAATGAATAAAAATGGCATAAATAAAATCTGCATATGGTGCAATAATTTTGATGTTAAGCATTTACACACATGCATAAAACCAGTTATTAACTTTCTACTTTAATTAATAAGAACAATAAATAAATATGCATTTTGAATTTTTAAAAAGAAAAGGTATTCTAATGTAACCAAAAGTGGCATAAAAAAAGGAAGAAGGGGAAAATGATAAATAATACAATCATGAACTCTTAAGTTTTATTTTAGAAAATAAAAGTGGCTGGAGGAAATAAAGAATATGGGCACAGTGGGTAATATCAATTTTATTACTATATTATTATTATTAAATTTATATTCTATTTTTATGTTTATTTTAAATACTGGGTGGATATTTGGGTAAAAATAAGGTAATGTAGTGTTGCAGAAATTTATACATATATTAGGTGAGATGCATAGAGGAGAAATAAATTAGGTATGCTGAATGCTGCGAAAGCAGTAAATAAGCCATTGTCCTGGTGGGGTGAGTGAAAAATAGTCATGTTATGAAATCATCATAAAACAAATGATATAATAGGAGACTTTAAAAAAAAAACCAAGAATGTATAGCAGTACAGAGAAGGAAAGTGTAGTCGGAGTGAGTGAAAGAAATGGAGACAGAAAAAAGTGAAGACTGGGAAGAGAAAAGAGTTAATGGGATGATCAGTGATCCTAAAGGAGTCATCTACAATAGCCAGTGAAAGGAATACAGAAAAAAAGTGGTGTAAAGATATAATGCTATGGTCCAGGAGAGAGATCATTGAAGATAGTAGTAGTATGGGGCAGAGATGGAAGAAGAAGTGAGAACTAGCTAGTATAGAGAAGAAGGGTGCACAAAAAGGGCTGACATTTTGGAAGACCCAACCTAAGAAATATCAAAGCAGTAATAAATAGAGAATAAGGTGAGAAATACTGACAGGAAGTTGGATGCCTGGATGGAGAAGATGATGCAAAACCTTGCAGTTACAGACCAACAGAACCAACTGAAGATGAAAAAGAAACTTGAGGATCTAAATCAAGGGATGGAGGAAAGGGATAGAGAGGTGGAGGATAGACTATAGAAAAAATTAGAAAAATTGCAGATAGACTGCTAGCAAAATTATGGATATATGCCAAGGTTTCAGGGATCTTAGGGGATCACAGGAAGAAAACCAACCAAACTTACAAGAATTAAAGTGAGATATTAATGACACTCAAAGTGTACTAAAGGAGCAAGGGTTTACACTGAAAAGTATAGTGAAAGAGGTCAAAAGAGAGATAGGAAAAAATTTAGGAGAGAATAAGATTGAAGAATAGGCCCAAGAACAAAGAAAACAGGGAGCTGTGATCCAAGAGCTACAGGAAGCATTGGAAATGCTCAGAGAGAGCCTGTTTGAGTTAAAATAGCCTTACAATGGATATTAACACTGCAACTCAGGAGAGAACCAACCTAAAGTCTGGTATCCACCAATTAATAGCAAAGGTAGAAGGAGTAAATGAAGGAAAAGTAGAGATTCAGGACCAGGTTTCTAATTCCACTGAACTGAAGTAAGGCAAGCATGAATTGATAAAAGAATATATTAAAAATATGGGAAATAGGCCAATATCTTAGGTGTCTTCTTGAGAAGTAATAAGGAGATAGGAAATGGATTCACCATTTGTGGTTCACACCCTTGTTAACACAGATTCCAGATCACAACTGTTTGAAGGGTGATGTGCCAGCTGGAAATGTGGGAAGTTTAGGAGAACTTGTGGGAATGTGCTTGGAAGAAGACCCCCAGTGTTTAGGATAGACATTTAAACCCCAAGGACCAAGTTCATACAGAATAAACCTTCAAAGGAAATATAGAGGAGAGCCCAAAGGTATACATAGAAAGGCAAATCCCCTTAACTTCAAAGAAATGGTGGCTCTCAACTGGAAATATATTCACCAATGATACCAAAGTTATCAGTTAATTCTGCTCAACTAACTCTAGTCAATGGTCAGATAACCAATACAGAGTAATACCAGGTTTGGTTAAACCTCAAATGAGGACAGACAACCTTGGAACATCATTTTTTGGTTACAGTAGCTTTAATCCAAAAGTTAATCATTGACAATGACTTCCTAGTAAAACATAAATGTGTTATTAGCTATGATCAAGGTATTATTGAATTATACCAGGAAAGATTCAAACTTGATGGCCTAACCAACCTTCCAGATACCCAGGTTCAAAGAATGCAATTGAATCTGGAAGAAAGTCTAGTCTTTGAGGAACTGCAATCTTTTGCCATACAGGATGATACTGAGAATGCCAGCACACATGTTTCTTAAACTAAGAAACAGGCTAGGAAATCAAACCCAGAGGCTGAAAAATAAGTATGATAAAGAATATGATCAGGTTTCAGATGGTTAATGAAACCTATGCATCTTTGAGCCATTCAATGGAAATGTAATTTTTTGCCAGGACAAAAATGACCTCTTCACATCTGAATTTAATGGGGGACTCATTTTTGATGCAATAGTTTGGAAGCATCTATCAAGGAGAAAGCCCCAAATTACATTTAAATAATGATCTTTGGTCATTGAGGAATCTGCCTCTTCCCAACACCTATATAAATTAATAATCAAAACTAACACCTCACTATAGTACTAACCATGATGAATGTCCATCGAATATTAAAATTTGTATACCATTTTAAACTTATATAACACTTATTATATATGTTTGGAAATTTATATCATGTTCAAATAGTTGGTGTGGGAGCAAAGCAACAGGCTAGTAAAGATTAACATAAGCCGAAGTCTTTGTACATTATGTAGGTGGTCAGATAATTCACTTCATTTAGGGTTTAATGTTCATGATTGTGTCCATATGCTCAATTAGAAGCAAAGTCATTTTTCTGTTTTTGTTATTAATAATATTTAAACAGCATTAAACTGTTGCACATGCGCTTTGTATTTTTAAATATAAAATGAATGAATACTAATACTTCAACCACATGATAAAGTCTTTGGAAAAGATAGAATGGCCATCTATCTTTTCAAACCCAAACACTTTTGTATGGGCGAATCTTAAGTTTTTGAAAGTGAAAGTGTGAAGTTATTAAATAATCACTTTAAATTACTTTTGAATGAATGCCGCTGGTGAAATTTATTAGAATTTACGATATACGATACACCATTCTTATTTGAAATTAAATGTATGTAAATAAGTCAATTATTTTATTTAGCACAATGTTTTTTATAAACAATAATATTTAAACAGTGTTAAACTGTTGCACATGCACTTTGGATTTTTAAATATAAAATGAATTGACTTATTTACATACATTTAATTTCAAATAACAATGATGTATTGTAAATTCTAATAAATTTCACCAGTGTCATTTATTCAAGCATGTAAAAGTAATTTAAAGTGATTATTTAATAACTTCACACTTTCACTTTCAAATACTTAAGATTCACCCATACAAAAGCATTTGGGTTTGAAAAGATAGATGGCCATTCTATCTTTTCCAAAGACTTTATCATGTGGTTGAAGTGTTAGTATTCATTCATTTTATATTTAAAAATCCAAAGCACATGTGCAACAGTTTAATGCTGTTTAAATATTATTGTTTATAAAAAATATCATGCTATATAAAATAATTGACTTGTTTTTGTTATTGTAAATTTGGGGATATGATATTGTAAATTTGGGGATATGAAATGGTGTGTTTTGATCCACAACCACTTTATCTCAACCTTTGATTATTAATCCCATCTCTTCTGGGTTTAAACTCAATTAAAATAACTAGATAAGAATGCAGTCATGGCTAGATGTATCACAGTATACATGTGCATAATAACATATGTTATTAATATGAATTATATTAAAATATTATAGCAGAGAAGTTTGATTTACAATTAAAAAATATTGATATTCAAAATAAAGTTATATAAAGGTCAATTTAATGATTTGTTTTGCTATAAATTCATATCCATATCTTGTCAATTAAAAAGTAAAATAATTGTAAATAAATTTTCATTAAGCTAGCATACCTGCTGGAAGATAAGATTAGATTTAGAAAATTCTGTAAATTTATTTTGTTTACAAAAAAAAGTTACATGAGTAAAGTCATTGACTGGCACTCTTCAAAGCCCTGGGGGAATTTTGAATGCCTTGGAAAATTGAACAAAAGGCTTAAAATAATTTTTTAAAATTCTGACCCTAATGGGTTCTCAGGCAAAATAAATTATCAATTAGTAAGTGGTTGAGATGAATATTGTATAAATAAGCCATATTTTGGTCATGAAAGACACACCAATATTTTTGTAAGAGAGATTGCCATCAGAATCCATGACACTTGAAATTTTGATATATGTAGCTAAGAAGGATGATGTTTTGCTGCTTCTCCATGAAAAATGGTGAGTTTACTGCCATCCCATGCACTTAACAATCTGAACACTGTAGATATGAAATTTTCCAGCAATAGCCTGCCACCAGAAGAAGAAGAATATATTATAAATCTGCCCAAAAAATTGCCAGTATGTCAAGTCCAAATGCCTACACCACCAGCTGAAATGAAAAATCAGAAATATAATTCCAAAACCACAGCTCTCTGAATCAAATAATATTTAATTTTCAAAACTCCTACTTTTAAAAACTAGCTAAATCTAAATTAATGAAACAACTGAGCATTCAAACTAATGTTAACTTTAAATTTTTCTAAATTAATTGATCTTTTAAATTATGTAACTTGCCTACTTGAATTTAAATCAAATTAATGTTTTTCTTAACTATATTTTCTATCACTGTGGTTGTGCCTATATCTTTATCTATATTTATTTTAAAATGTGTCTTATATATTTATTATATACCAATGCTTCAAAACAGTGAGTCTTTAAATTCAGTAAAACTTAGCAGACATATAAATTAAAATATCTTCATTTAATTATGTTTTTTTAATGTTGCCAATTATGTGCACTGTTTTGAAATCCTATATTGTAATAATAATGAACCCCCCTGTGCTTGTTATTATTGTTTGTTATATAAATACATAATGTGGTTTACTTTTAAATTTGATTTATGAATTTAATTAATGTTATAATAAGTAATAAACTGGCCTTAGGGACAGTTAGAAAGTATATTTATTTATGAATCTATTAGTAGACCCCTCTGAATATACTTTCCCTCCTCAACTGATTATTAAGATGTGGGTTGAAGCATGTTAATAAGATTGATAATATAATTATTCCCTTAAATAGCCTATATATAGTCCTAGTTAACAATTGGCTTCTATTAGCTACTCAATAAAAGTGATCATTAAAGCACATTTAACTGTAATAAAAAATATGTTATATCATTTATTGCATTGTGGATCTGATTTTATCAAATACAATGTAATTAATGTTTTGCTGCAATTTTAAATGGGGCCTCAGTCAGGCCACCCCATTATCAATTTTGGGTTGGGCATCAAGATTGTTCCTGAAGTTTAATTCCAGCACCTTGGGTAAGCCACCCCACTCTTGAACTTTGAACATTAATATCTCATGGAGTAAGACACTCACTCCCAGAGTACCAAAATTGGTCACAAGAACACTTAAAGAATAAGCCATTTGCATGTCACCTTTATTAATACTATTTTTTCAGTGCTATTGCATATTTAAGTGACCCAAAGAAGCCAATTCTCCCTCCTTAAAAGTTAATATTCAGTGTTAGTCTGAAACACATCTTGATTCCTGGGTTCAATCTATATCATTGAGTTTGTTTATGCACTTACACCTTAGATATAAATATATACATAGTATACTACTATCATGAATGATCTATCCAGATGTAGTAGAGTTCTTATAACATAGCAACCCACAACTAAGATAGGATTGGTATTTCCATTATAGGCATAATCTAAGTGATCACATATAAACACACCTGTTGATTTAATATGTAAGATGGGATTGATATAATTATTTCATCTGTTGTAATGCCTGCATGCATTCACCATACCTTTGAAGTATATTCTTTTTATCTTTGTTTATTTTATTGTTTGTTAATTAATAAATGTGTTTAAATTACTTTGACTTCATATGTATTTCTTGTTATCATACTGCCAATCCAATTCAATGTTAGTGTATTATATATGAGTGATATTGGCTTTGATGTTGATTTATAGATATTATATCTACCTGTTATCAATCTATTTAAAAACTCTTAATTAGTTTTATGTTAAATTAGTCCCTAAGTCTCATGTTTCACCCTGCCCTATATCAGCCATGAAGACTGGATATTGCATGCAACCTCAGATATGTTGTTTATAGGATGTTGAGTCACAGAGTACTTGTAAATAGGTTGAAGCTTGGTTGGATTTGGGACCTCCCCAATCCCACTATTGTCAGCCTTGGTATATTTGCCTGGATTTTGGATTCTGTTGCATGAATGTACAAATCTTGTCTGTTACAATATAAATGTGTTCAATTTCCATACCATTGTTATGGATGAAGCTAGCTTCAGTTCACTTGTAATGTTTATAAATTAATTACTTTCTAAATGAAATATCTACATCGGTTTATTGTGGATATAAATTACTATTTCCACACGTATAACTTTATATAGTCAAATATCTGCTGAATGAAAAGATAATTTGAATATATAGTAAATATTTGAATTTATAAAATGTGCTTTGAAATCTAATAGCTTTTTGTGATATTTTTACTTTTTTCTAGAGTAATAAAACATTATCGGATTGCAGAATAGAAATAGACATTAGAACTATGACACTATTTTCAAAGTGCCATATTAAAAGACTATTATTCATGCCATTTGCTTATATTTATAATTATTGACATTATTTTGTTTTCTCTTCATTTAAAATGTATATCATTTATTAATATAAATAGTAGTATAATTTTAAATTAAGTAGTAATCTATTTATGTACCTAAATATATGAGAGTTATGTTTTTCTAAGTTTGAACTTATATTTTGCAACATAGTGATTATTATTTTAATTTAAAATATTCATTTTTTATTAATTGACTGATTATAAATTAACTTCAAAAATATTACTTACATTAATAGTTCAATAGTATTAAATTGTAATAAGTACTTTTTTCTCTCTTAAAGTTATATTAACAATAAAATACATTTACTTTGATATATGTATATAATTTGTTTTATTTTGATTAATTATATTCTTGCATTAAATATAAAAAGAAAATATATCTTGAACACTTTTATATTTTGGAAAGTATAAACATTCTATAACATATTTGTGTTACATAAATGCATATGTTTTGTATTTAGTATCAAATAAGTGGAGATTGGTGTTATTTAGTATCAAATAAGTGGAGATTGGTGTTATTTAGTATCAAATAAGTGGAGATTGGTGTTATTTAGTATCAAATAAGTGAAGATTGGTGTTATTTAGTATCAAATAAGTGGAGATGATGTGCAATCACCTATTTAATTTAAAAATAATTAATATCAATTGAAAACTTATTGCATTAAGCTGAATTGGATTATATGCATATATTTAAATATTTATTTTTTTTGTATATATTTTTGATTTTAATTTAAATCCTTTTGTTAATAAATTTTGAATTAATTTAAAACCAGTAAACTTGCTTGGTTGTCATTCAATTTTACAATGCAAATTTATTGGTTAATTGTATTTAAATGAGATAATATTCACTAATTGATTATACCACATAATTCATTTGAAGCAGATGCAAAACAATTCAGAAAACAAAACAAAAGAATAGTTAAGAATTTTTTTTGGATTGAATAGAATGTTTATTATCCTACCAGGTATAGAATTTATACAGCAATAAATCAAGTGATTTGACATATTTAAATATTTAATAAGTAATTAGAAACTTATTGTAATTATTTTATTAGTAGCAAGTTATAGTTATATTGAGTTCATATTTATATCAGGATTGATTTGATGATTGATAAAGATACAAATATGATAATCATTGAAGATGGGTAAAGATAATTACAAATAAATGTTAGCATATTTTATTTTAAATCACGATTGATTAAAATAAATATTATATTAATTCAGTATACAATAGGATTGTAATATTATTTAGTTATAGACCTGATAATAGTAATATATATTAATCTGCTACAAATTAGAGGGATCCATTTTAATTATGTTTAAAGGTCATCAATGTTGATTGTAAATTCAGTTTAAATATTAAATTTTAATAATAATATTTGATTATATAAATGCTAACAATCTTTCATATGCTTTGACAGTTATAGTCTAAAGATTTAATAACCTAGTTTTATTAAACCCAAGAGTCATTGAATATTATTTGTCAATTGTGGTTGAGTAACATCAAATAGAATTCTATCATTTATTTTATATGTTGTTATGTTTGGATATTGAAAATATTATGGTTATTTAATAGAATGGTTTTATTTTATAATATTTTCAAATTGGTTGAAGTGGAATATGATAGGATAATTGATTTTGTATTATTATTAAGTATTTAATTTTATTATAATTGACTTAGTTAATTAATATATTGATATTAGTGGAATAGTATGGCTGAGTTAGTATTATGTTTGATTTTATTTAGTTGTAATTAGAAATCAATTGTTGAGTTATATATTTATTAAGACATCATTAATATTTTAAATATGAAAGGCATATTAAAATTATTATCTCATTCATCCATGAATTATTTCATCTAAATAAACATGAATAACATTTCACTTTTATCATTAGTTTTTATTATTATAATCAATGTTTGATTCATAAGGAATATTAAAGTTTATCTCTCTAATTATTTGACATTAATTTTATTCTATTATATATGGTTTATAGAATAAGCATATTGTTTATATTTTATTTTATTGCTTTATCTTTACTCTATTGCAAATAATGCTCATATTTTATAGTAGTTTAAAATAATGATTTTGCTTGCTTTCTATTCATTCTAAATGTTATTTGAATTCATGAGTTTGCAACAATGATTATTATCATTGTTTTGTTGAATTAAGTGTTAAATAGTTATTCATTGATTGATATTCATTTTAGCTTAATTTATTATTTTAATTCTGTTTTAAATGATGCTATAACTCACAGGCATTCTTAAATTAGGATTGTTCTTTCTTGGTTCATATTTTTATTATGTTATAAGTAGCATTCTACTTCAGAGGATATTTTTGTTCAGTTGCAAACAGTGACCAAATACCGGGATATATTCTCATTCAGGTTATATTAAACCTTTCATTTCTCATGGTCATTATAGTTATTCAGTTACAAATAGCTCCCACATCTGTGGCACATTAAAAGAAGAGCTTACCCTCTTTTTTATTGAGCTGCAAATGGTGTTGCAATTCAAAGACTGTCATTCAACCAGGACCATTCTTTTATGATCCACATATTTTTCCATTTCAATATACAGTGAGTTCTTTATTTATAGAGTACTATGTTTTTAATTTGTAACAATTACTAGGGAATCACTCCTCAACCAATGCACTGTCTAGATGTAAACACTTCAGCAATACTCTCCTTCTTAAATGTTTAAGACTTGCCTATATATATATTGTAACCTAGTGTTATTGACACTTGGTTTATTTGGCATTGTTTCCACAGAAAAAACAATGCTATTTTTTTTTAGAAAATAAAAAGATAAAATAATAATAATATTAAGTGATTAATAAAGTATGCTATTTACTCACTTTAACGTATTTTAAGCAAATAACTAATAAATTTGGTAATCCAATGTCATTTTGAAGGAGAGCATGAATAATTTAATTAAAATATTAACAATAAGAGCAATTTAATATAGTATAAAAGCACATATTATAAACAGTAATTGATTTTTGGATGGGTAGAGGGGGAGTGGATGAGTATCTTATCATACAGCACAATAACTTCTGGTAGTTTTAAATTATTTAGATAATAATGTATACAGAATTATACATCACTAATAAGCATTGTTAGTTAAAGATATTTATTATTTTTCATTATTTGTCAAATTACTTTGTAATTTATTTAAATCATACGGAAAAATATATGACTGTAATAAGTTTTTTTTTCTTTTCTTTTGTTTATGTATAATTAAATGATTATTTTTCTGTAAGAGGTCGCTAAAAGAAGACCGCCAAAATTTGAAGAAAGCTTAGTCTGACTATAGTTTTACAAGGAGGAAGCAGTACTGAAATTCGGTAACAAATTTTTTATTATTTTTTTTATTGCAGAAATAAATATAAGTCCAGTAAATTTTTAATAATATCATGCGTTGCTAATCCTATTTGATAAGATATTCTGTTTTCTGGTGCCATCTACCTATTTTAAAGCTTTTTATACGCAAAAATGTACTATCTTATGCTAAAGTTCAAAATGACCGTATTAACTACAGTAATCACGGAAAGTGTCATTATATTTAAATTAAGCAATATAAGTAATTTCCAGGAAATAAACAATTATTTGTTAACTTTACCTTATTTAATAATCTTTTCATGGTATAAAAGAAAAATTATAATTCAAAGACATATTATAAAAGCCAAGGAAAGTTAACTAGAAAATTTCGCGCTCTTTCTAAAGGAAATTGTTTGCTTTGAAATAATGTAAGCTCCCCACATTAAAATATGTTTTATTCACTGAAAATTATCTAAAAATAATTTTAATGATCAAGGATATTTACTTATGCACCTGTATATTTTTTAAAAAGAAAATATAAATTTTCTCAAGGCAAATATCAGAAAATTTGTATGTGTGCATTTACGGAGAATTCCTTATTAAAGAAAAATTACAATTCCTAGAGTAGGAATAAAAACTACAAACATTAGTGATCTAATTATCACCATAATATAATATGTTATATTATACATAAATTGGATTCGTTAAAACTTTATATCCATGTAAGTCAGCTGCAGTCCTTATAGTAAAAGTATTTTGGAAAATTCGCGCACTATTTTATTCATAAGCCAGCTAGCTAAAAATGATACGTATCGCCAATAGTAAAAAGAAAAGAATTGTACATGTGATCGTTTATCGTCAAATATTCGTCATGTTAAAATATGTATTGTTTTCTTGGATCCCAAAATTATATCAGTTAATTCAAGGAAGAGTTAACATCCAACGCTGCTATGTTTTCTTTGCCTAATTTATTAATTGCACCAGAATGGAGGCAACTTTTATATAAATGAAATAATAAAATGTGTTTCTTATTTTAAATTTGCTTCGTGAACTACGAATGGATCAAGTTCTTCATCTAGATAAATTGCCCAACGGAAAAAAAAAACATTTTTCTAGTGAGATAATAAGCACTTGTTAAGTAATGATTTTTTTTTACTAATTTGTAAAATTATGTGTATTTTTTTTTATATCAACAGGTTAAAGGCTGTATATTCAAGTAATATTTAAATGACCTTGTAATCATAAAGGTATGTTTTTCATGTAATTATTCTAGGTTAAATTTATATTCGACATGAAAAAAAAATATTTTTTTTTAAAATGTGTTTACTTATGATATGCATTATGGGTATAAATTTATATGTTCGATGCGTAAAAGAAGAAAAATTCAGATACTTAATAGGTAAAATATCTAGTTAAAATTATCAGAAGTAATTAAAGAGAAGTGCTATTCAGGATATTACTTATTTAAAGTTTGAAACAAATTTATACTATGTTAATTGAAGAACTTATTCCCAATTATTCTTTATTAACGCATCCACTTGATTTAGTTCAAGATACTATACTACCAATTACTTGTTGAATGTTTCTTTGGCAAAGGTGAAAATTATTATGGTTAATTCTGTGATATCCATTGATTTCAGACGTTGATCTAAGTATACCCCGGAACATAAATTTAGAGTAATTAGTGTATTTGCTTGTCTTGCCCCGATATAGCATTGGTATATGCTTAAGATTCGCATAAGTAATAATTGTAATGTCTTTATTTTGTGGGATGGAAAATGATCTCCCCAAAAGCTTTATTTTCCATGAGGGGAATAGATAAATCTAGTATTCGGGTATGTTTATAACCCAAGTGATCGCTTCTCAGAGTTAGGACGATCAATAATCTATATCGTATTTAGTGTATTTCATTCGTTAAAATCCCAGGAGAGGATTATATTTGGTGAGCGTTCCTATTATGCCCAAGTAAGAGGCAAGGACCCACCAAACTATTTTAATATAGTAGTTAACTCTACAGACCTTCAGTATTATTCCATATTCCTCATGAGAAAATAGAGATAATTCCACCATGGAAGGTGTTGAATATTGTGTTTTGTTTAGAAAGTTATGGCAAGATAACCGGTATATTGGAGGTTAATTCCTCAAGATCCATTTAGTAAAAATAGCGTGCTAGTATATATGATCAATGTCTGGATTGTGTGGCAGAATAGTGCTGGTAATCCACACATAAGTCAATGGAGCGAGTAAGTTTAAAATTGTGTGATTTAGAAATTTTTATTTGCCAATGGAGGGTTCAAATACTAGGTTTAATTCGGGTTAATGATTAAGTAGCACTCACAATATAACTTATACTGAGGAATACAATGTGTATAACAACTTCAGTTGTTATTAAGGTAAATATTAAAAATAATAAGTGTAACCTCTGATAAATAACCCATAAATTATAATAAGTTGTCTAAATAAAAACTATCATTTAATTAAAGATATGATAATAAAAATCGTTTGTACGCATTGCTTAGAATCAGATTTGTTTTATTTTAAAACAAATAGTTAGTTAATAAAGTTAAGCAGCCGTTCATATAAGATATACTAAATGGATGAGTTGATGTATCGATAATAATATTTATTTTGTAATATTCAATTTGCATAAATGTAAAAAGAAGATGAAGAAGTAGTTCGAATCCAAGTCTAAAAGTATAGACGAATTAATGTTAGTTATATTTTGTTTTATCCATATGGGATCGAATAAATTGTCTATGTTTGTTTATTATGTTAATCATAAAGGATAGTTTTGTTAAACTGCAATAATAAATTATAATCTTGTTAAAGTTTAATAATAAATTATAGTCTTGTTACAAGTTGTTTTGAGTCATTTTTCTTGTGTGCTAAATAAAAGTGTATTTGCATAATACTTGCAATACGTTCTTGAGTCCAAAATCATTTATGAAATCTTAAATTCAATACACCAGATAGACAATTGTAAGCAGATCAGAATATTTCAGTATATTTTAATTTAATAAGAATTATTTATGGAATTGGAAACTTCAGACCAAGACATTTTATTTTATATGTGTGTAAAATCACTTTATTCCCAAACTAGTAGCTTTTGGTTGCACATTATTTCGTACACATTTAAGTGAAGTGTCTAAGTAATAAATCTTAGTGAAATTATTGTGTTGTCATGGATAATGGAAGGACACAAAAGCACCCTTGTCTTTTCATCATTCCGACTGAGATTCTGGATAAAATGGCTGTATTATTCAAAATTATGCGTTGTTATTGAATATGGTTATCATCTCGTTAAATATTATAATAGTTGATATGTGGATGAAGACACCTGGAATTTAAATAAGGTATATGTTTCCTATAGCCGACCAGAATGTCAGTCATATGCGACAACACAATACTGCCGAGCATTTTCCTTTAAAAATAACAGAGAACCCTGAGATTAGTGTCATTATTATAAGTGCTCTTAAATTAAGAATTGATTCATTATGATCAATATTACAAGCGTGGCATGGCTTAAGAGATTGAAACGTCTAATTGTATAATAACAAAAATATTGAGATCATATTGGCAAATTAATGAATATTTTATTTTAGTCAGTAATATTAACAATGACATGAAATCATCATCATCATTGTCAAACAGTGCAAGTACTCACAGCTCAGAGAATGTGTTTTGGATAGAGAAAGAATGTTAGTTATTCTAAATTTTCTTTTTAAATTTATTTTATTAATGATAATTTTTTAAGTCTATCTCTGTCTGAACTGCATATCGCTGTAGCTGAATTATTATAACTAACCAAACGTCGAAGCTATATTAGGTAATATAGGGTTTGCTACCCGTCATAGATCGGAAGCGATTAGGATTTGAATTCGCTCATTTATTTTAATAGAAGACATTGTTTACTAGGTTAGAAATGGCCGCCCAACTACAGGGGCCTTCAATGGCTATAGCTGGCCACGAAGAATTTGGTAAAATTTTCTTGAAATAAATATAAATAGTATTTGCACGTGAATGAGTTAATTGTTCATTGATTGAAAATGTTTGCCAATGATAAATTGTTTCTTTAGCCATAAAATATTATATGAATGTCTATTTTATGACATAATCTTTTGCCACTGAATAAATAAATTTGTTAGTTTATAATGTTATGGTCTGTAAGTAATTCCATAAAATATTGTAATGATTTTATCATTTATGATGATCTGCTTGTCTGGTGGTGTGATTAGCACTTATACCATATTACATAATGGTTTGGTGAGATTTCTATGGACCAAGTAGCATATGAGAAAAGAATATTCGGTAGTTAATGTTGGGACTTTAGAGATAGTAAATATCAGAACATAGTTTTTGGTGTAGATTGTTTTTGATAGGAGAGGCATAGAGGCAGGATGTCTTGTCAATAATTTATTATCAATATTATTAATAGTTCATTACTAATTTCAGTACTGTCAAATAACAGAAAGAGTGAAATTTTAAATATGAGTGAAAACCAAGATAGTCAGGATATGTCAGAGGATTTGGGAGAATCCCAAGAGCTCCAATCCCCGGATACACAAACACCATATTTTCATGTAGAAGTAAGAGAGGAACAAGAATCTTTGGATGAAGTTAGTCCGAAAAAAGCTAAAGTAGATAAAGATCTACCTGGGGATGAGCAAGTCCAAATATTTACAATATTACAAAATTTGTCTGCACAGATCCGAAACTCAGAAAGTAAAATAGAAAGTCAAATAAAAATTTCCAATAGTGAATTAGAAAGTAAAATAGAAAGTCAAATAAAAATTTCCAATAGTGAATTAGAAAGTAAAATAGAAAGTCAAATACAAAATTCAAATGTTGAATTAAAAACTGAATTAAAGAATCAAATTCAAAATTTGGACAGTAAAATAGACAATCACGTACAGGAGATCAAAGACCTAAGGGAAGAGTTAAAGAACCATGTAGAAGAGTCAAAATTGGCCTCTGAAAAACTAGAAATAAAAATTAAGAAATAAATAAAAATAAAGTCGGAAAGGGCCGAAAATATGATCGAGGCTATTCAGCAGGACTTCATAAGTCAATATGTAGAATTAAACAGTGAAGTTAAGGATAAAATAGAATGTATTAAGGGAGAATTAGATAGTGCTAGGAGTGAGTTTAGAAACTTAAAAGAAGAAGTCCAAAATATAACTCTTGAACCTGACAATGTAGTAAAAGGATGTCAGAGCCAGATTACTAGCAGAATAGCTAAGATAGAAAATCAAGAGGTAACCCAATGTGAAATTAATAAAAATATAGAAAGTGAGCTAATTTAAGTTATAGGAAAGGTAGAACATTTTACTGAGATATTAAAGAATAATTCACAAATACTACATAATGATCTCAAAGAGGAAATAGGGGAATATATGACCCAGCGTGAGAATACAGTATATCAAAGACTAGAAGATAAACTTGAGTTAGAGAAAGATGAAACTATTAACCAGTTAAAGCAACAAATTCAACATTTAAATGTAGGCCTTAAGGACAGTTCTACAAGAATAGACTGTGAATGGCAAAATTATAAATTAGGATTAGAAAGTCGTATGAAAGCTATGGACCTTAATATGGATAAAGTTGTTCATAGTAAAAATGTATCTGAAACTCAGGTTAAGGAAATCAATAATGATCATAATAAACCCATAATCTCTGAGCTACATACAATGATTAGCCCACTTGAATCAATGTACAATCCATTGAATGAGGCCAGACATAAAGTCATGTTAGAGCCCGAAAGTAATAGCTCTATGGCCTTGAAATTCCTCAAAATAAAATTCTTTAAAGGAGAATACCTGGAGAATCCACATGAATATCTCCAAAATTTAGACGAATTGTTCACCTTATGTCATTTGTCTGAGGTAGAGAAGATTGCCATTGCCACAAACCATTTGTGTGCGGCATCTAAAGATTGGTGGCAATCGTTATTTATAAAACCGGAAACATATGGGGACTTTAAATATCTTATGCTAGCCAGTTTTTGGGGGGAAGACCGCCAAGACAACCTCAGGTATCAAATATCTCAGGAAAGGTACCATGTAAATAAGGGCAGTTACACTCAGTTTTTCAGGAGTCAGGCCGTCAAACTGAAAACATTGACAGCTTATCCGTTGTCTGAGACCCAAATTGTACGAATAATTCGCCATAATTTACCGAGGCATATCGAGCAGGTCTTGATTGCTGCGGACAGACATACAATAGAAGAAGTGGTCGAAATTTTAGATTCACTAGAAACCAGTGATAGGAATATGGATCATAGGAGTAGGATAAATAGGGACACCCATCCTATGGTAAACAATATTAATTTTACAGATAGGTCCTATGTGGGAAAATGGAGGTTAAGTAAAGAAAAGGGATATTATAGGACGAATCCCTATAGTAGACCGAATAGCCACCTTAGTAGGCCGACAGTGAAGAGAAAGATTCTAAATAAGAATCAACCTTCTACTAGTGGTATCCCAACGATACCCAAAGAAAAATAACAAAGGTAGTAAAGATAGCGGGGCATTAAATTAAAAAGGACCCCTATGAAATTGTGAAACAAGTGGGTGAGAATGCCTTTTTAGTCTCAACCCCTGATGGAACAAGAGGTACCTATAATGCCCGAAGCTTACTACCATATCCTAAACAAAATTAAATCTGTAAGATTGAATTTATTAACTTCTAAGAGAAGTATGATATAGACCTAGCAATACAATAAGAAATATTAATAAGGCATATATTATTTTATTTTTATTTTTCATAACGGTGGGAGAATTGTAACCTAGTGTTATTGACACTTGGTTTATTTGGCATTGTTTCCACAGGAAAACAATGCTATCCTTTTTTAGAAAATAAAAAAATAAAATAATAATAATATTAAGTGATTAATAAAGTATGCTATTTACTCACTTTAACGTGTTTTAAGCAAATAACTAATAAATTTGGTAATCCAATGTCATTTTGAAGAAGAGCATGAATAATTTAATTAAAATATTAACAATAAGAGCAATTTAATATAGTATAAAAGCACATATCATAAACAGTAATTGATTTTGGATGGGTAGAGGGAGAGTAGATGAGTATCTTATCATAAAGCACAATAACTTCTGGTAATTTTTAAATTATTTTAGATAATAATGTATACAGAATTATACATCACTAATAAACATTGTTAATTAAATATATTTATTATTTTTCATTATTTGTCAAATTACTTTGTAATCCATTTAAATCATACGGAAAAATATATGACTGTAATAAGTTTTTTTTTCCTTTTCTTTTGTTTATGTTATAATTAAATGATTATTTTTCTGTAAGAGGTCGCTAAAAGAAGACCGCCAAAATTTGAAGAAAGTTTAGTCTGACTATAGTTTTACAAGGAGGAAGCAGTACTGAAATTCGGTAACAAATTTTTTATTATTTTTTATTGCAGAAATAAATATAAGTCCAGTAAATTTTTAATAATATCATGCGTTGCTAATCCTATTTGATAAGATATTCTGTTTTCTGTTGCCATCTACCTATTTTAAAGCTTTTTATACGCAAAAATATACTATCTTATGCTAAAGTTCAAAATGACCGTATTAACTACAGTAATCACGGAAAGTGTCATTATATTTAAATTAAGCAATATAAGTAATTTCCAGGAAATAAACAATTATTTGTTAACTTTACCTTATTTAATAATCTTTTCATGGTATAAAAGAAAAATTATAATTAAAAGACATATTATAAAAGCCAAGGAAAGTTAACTAGAAAATTTCGCGCTCTTTCTAAAAGAAATTGTCTGCGTTTGAAAATAATGTAAGTTCCCCACGTTAAAATATGTTTTATTCACTGAAAATTATCTAAAAATAATATTAATGATCAAGGATATTTACTTATGCACCTGTATATTTTTTAAAAAGAAAATATAAATTTTCTCAAGGCAAATATCAGAAAATTTGTATGTGTGCATTTTATGGAGAATTCCTTATGAAAGAAAAATTACAATTCCTAGAGTAGGAATAAAAACTACAAACATTAGTGATTTAATTATCACCATCATATAATATGTTATATTATACATAAATTGGATTCGTTAAAACTTTATATCCACGTAAGTCAGCTGCAGTCCTTATAATAAAAGTATTTTGGAAAATTCGCGCACTATTTTATTCATAAGCCAGCTAGCTAAAAATGATACGTATCGCCAATAGTAAAAAGAAAAGAATTGTATATGTGATCGTTTATCGTCAAATATTCGTCATGTTAAAATATGTATTGTTTTCTTGGATCCCAAAATTATATCAGTTAATTCAAGGAAGAGTTAACATCCAACGCTGCTATGTTTTCTTTGCCTAATTTATTAATTGCACCAGAATGGAGGCAACTTTTATATAAATGAAATAATAAAATGTGTTTCTTATTTTAAATTTGCTTCGTGAACTACGAATGGATCAAGTTCTTCATCTAGATAAATTGCCCAACGGAAAAACATTTTTCTAGTGAGATAATAAGCACTTGTTAAGTAATGATTTTTTTTTACTAATTTGTAAAATTATGTGTATTTTTTTTTTATATCAACAGGTTAAAGGCTGTATATTCAAGTAATATTTAAATGACCTTGTAATCATAAAGGTATGTTTTCATGTAATTATTCTAGGTTAAATTTATATTTGACATGAAAAAAAAATTTTTTTTTTATAAAATGTGTTTACTTATGATATGCATTATGGGTATAAATTTATATGTTCGATGCGTAAAAGAAGAAAAATTCAGATACTTAATAGGTAAAATATCTAGTTAAAATTATCAGAAGTAATTAAAGAGAAGTGCTATTCAGGATATTACTTATTTAAAGTTTGAAACAAATTTATACTATGTTAATTGAAGAACTTATTCCCAATTATTCTTTATTAACGCATTCACTTAATTTAGTTCAAGATACTATACTACCAATTACTTGTTGAATGTTTCTTTGGCAAAGGTGAAAATTATTATGGTTAATTCTGTGATATCCATTGATTTCAGACGTTGATCTAAGTATACCCCGGAACATAAATTTAGTGTAATTAGTGTATTTGCTTGTCTTGCCCCGATATAGCATTGGTATATGCTTAAGATTCGCATAAGTAATAATTGTAATGTCTTTATTTTGTGGGATGGAAAATGATCTCCCCAAAAGCTTTATTTTCCATGAGGGGAATAGATAAATCTAGTATTCGGGTATGTTTATAACCCAAGTGATCGCTTCTCAGAGTTAGGACGATCAGTAATTTATATCGTATTTAGTGTATTTCATTCGTTAAAATCCCAGGAGAGGATTATATTTGGTGTGCGTTCCTATTATGCCCAAGTAAGAGGCAAGGACCCACCAAACTATTTTAATATAGTAGTTAACTCTACAGACCTTCAGTGTTATTCCATATTCCTCATGAGAAAATAGAGATAATTCCACCACGGAAGGTGTTGAATATTGTGTTTTGTTTAGAAAGTTATGGCAAGATAACGGGTATATTGGAGGTTAATTCCTCAAGATCCATTTAGTAAAAATAGCGTGCTAGTATATATGATCAATGTCTGGATTGTGCGGCGGAATAGTGCTGGTAATCCACATGTAAGTCAATGGAGAGAGTAAGTTTAAAATTGCATGATTTAGAAATTTTTATTTGCCAATGGAGGGTTCAAATACTAGGTTTAATTCGGGTTAATGATTAAGTAGCACTCACAATATAACTTATACTGAGGAATACAATGTGTATAACAACTTCAGTTGTTATTAAGGTAAATATTAAAAATAATAAGTGTAACTTCTGATAAATAACCCATAAATTATAATAAGTTATCTAAATAAAAACTATCATTTAATTAAAGATATGATAATAAAAAATCGTTTGTACGCATTGCCTAGAATCAGATTATTTTTATTTTAAAACAAATAGTTAGTTAATAAAGTTAAGTAGCCGTTCATATAAGATACACTAAATGGATGAGTTGATGTATCGATAATAATATTTATTTTGTTATATTCAATTTGCATAAATGTAAAAAGAAGATGAAGAAGTAGTTCGAATCCAAGTCTAAAAGTATAGACGAATTAATGTTAGTTATATTTTGTTTTATCCATATGGGATCGAATAAATTGTATATGTTTGTTTATTATGTTAATCATAAAGGATAGTTTTGTTAAACTATAATAATAAATTATAATCTTGTTAAAATTTAATAATAAATTATAGTCTTGTTACAAGTTGTTTTGAGTCATTTTTCTTATGTGCTAAATAAATAAAAGTGTATCTGCATAATACTTGCAATACTTTCTTGAGTCCAAAATCATTTATGAAATCTTAAATTCAATACACCAGATAGACAATTGTAAGCAGATCAGAATATTTCATTATATTTTAATTTAATAAGAATTATTTATGGAATTGAAAACTTCAGACCAAGACATTTTATTTTATATGTGTGTAAAATCACTTTATTCCCAAACTAGTCAGCTTTTGGTTGCACATTATTAAGTACACCTTTAAGTGAAGTGTCTAAGTACTAAATCTTAGTCAAATTATTGTGTTGTCATGGATAATGGAAGGACACAAAAAGCACCCTTGTCTTTTCATCATTCCGACTGAGATTCTGGATAAAAGGGGCTGTATTATTCAAAATTATGCGTTGTTATTGAATATGGTTATCATCTCATTAAAT